>APFE031201465.1:20115-170009 GCA_000404065.3 Pinus taeda
TCATGTGGATTGAAAATTTAATTAACGATGTATAAATATGTAGAGTATCAAAAATGCAAAATATCGACCTTCTTCTTTAAATATGCAAAACAATAAAAACCTCACTACAAACAAATAAAAATAAAAATAAAAACAAGAAAATATGAAGAAGACCACTTCCAAAATTATTTGCGTTTCATACATTAGAAAATTTAAATTCAAAATAATTCTTAAAAAAAGGGTCTAATGCAGAATAACCACTTTTTTAAATCAGCATGAAAATCACTACCATTCTAAAATGCAATGTATATGAAAAAAAATAAAGTGCCAAAAACTATGCTCTAAAAAGAACATGTGTGTTTTGCATCACCCCTTTTCAAAATCAGGTCACTTTTTTGCTATCTCTATAAAATGGGTAACAACATCAGTTCACGTTTCAAAGTTTACATTGATTTTAGCTTATTTTTCAAAAGAAGGCCTCAACTCGAGTACCGTAACAATTGTCTCTTGGCAGAAGTGGTTATATTCATTCAATGCAGTCTTTCAGGCACCTATGATGGTTTCATCCCTCTCGAGAAATTTAGCTGTTGTGGTGGAGTTTGGTTGATCAGGTTGAATGTTTTGAATGGTACTCCATTAGTCTTCTACCTCGTCACATCCTTCCCATAATGAAATAACATGCCTACGGGTCGGTGGCCATAGATCACGAATTTTATTCTTAGTCTTGACCGACTCCTCCTCAATTTGTTGGACCCTGGCCTTGAGGGAGGAAATCTCTTCATCATTCATATTTAGATGGCCCTTTCCCCTACAGTTCTTGTTGTAAGCCAAGAGTTGTTGGAGTTTTTGGAGAAGTTGATACACTACATGGTTTTTCAAAGCCAAGTTGTTTGACCAATTTTGGACCTGATCCATTAGCACATATCCATATGTTAGGGCATTAGTGAGTGAAGATTTCAGTGTGGTGGCAGTGTTGAGCTTTTGCTCGATCTTTGTGATGTAGTTAGTAGATAGATTAGGCAATGATGATCTCACAACATCTAAACTCTTCTTCAGCTCCTTGCTGGTATTCACAAGGCTTGTGCATGCTCCCTAAATGTAGTTCTAACAGTTGACCAGTGTGCACACAAAAAAATCATCGAGGGCTTCACTGACTAAATAGGACACAGTTGGCCAAAGTGCTCACAATTTTGATGTCACCTTTTTTACCTGTGATTTCAACACTTGATTAGTCTTTCAAAGCTGATCTTGCTCTGTCATGATAGTGACAAGTTGTTGCTTCTGCTGCTCCTGCTCAGTAACAATGTCATTGTGGATATTTTTGGCCCTCTATGCTTTGTGTTAGATAAACCCAAACAACTGCGTAGAGGACGAGTATTGAAGATTCTTGGGCTGCCTTGTGGATGGGTATGGGAAGTTTCTTTGCAGGGGTTGGCCACTAGCAATAAGTTTTTTGAGTGGCCTTAGGGGGAGGTTGTAGACTCCATGGTTTCAACAAATTGAGGAGTGGGAGGGATAATGATCGGGTCTAGAACAATTGGGAAATTTATCAGAAATGAGGCCTCAAATGGTCTGATCTCAGTGGAGTGTGGTTGTGAGGTGAGTGGCTCCTCACTTGGGAGTAGGCTCGACCCTAGCTATAGGGGTATCATGGATATTTGG
The DNA here is from genome assembly GCA_000404065.3 of Pinus taeda. NCBI lineage: Eukaryota > Viridiplantae > Streptophyta > Pinopsida > Pinales > Pinaceae > Pinus > Pinus taeda. The sequence continues at coordinate 21,757 of APFE031201465.1, forward strand.
ATAGTAGTTTGGCCTTCACCCCCATTGAGTGACATTGTGGACTGGACAACTGAATTGACTTCCATTTCTTTAGTAACCATGCAAGTGCCTAGGGGGATGGTGTCAGACAGGGTCATAGAGGTAGAAGTTGTATGAGGGGATGGATCCAGTGACCTTGGTCAAACAATAGAGTTGGATGGTCAACAACAGACATGGTAGGCATGGTATTTTACTTCTTTGGCCACAGATATGTTGGTACTTTTTGGCTTCCTGCGCTTGGAGATTTTTTGCTTTCAGTGTGAATGAGGGCTGTGAGGCGAGATAACCATAGCTAGGGGAATAGTAATGATTGAATTGGACAATGTAAACCTTTGAAAAGCAACAAACTAGGGAGTCATACCTAACGAACCCATGAAGCTAGAAAGGGTCTGCTTAAGGGAACTCATCTATTGTTGCATTTGACAGACCATTGGATGTAAGTCCTCTTCTGCCCCCCTCTTCCTACTGCTCCCGACTGCATCTCCTTTCAGAGGTTGTGGGTGCATGACCCTGCACAAATATTTGGATTGGCCATCTTTGATTTCATAGGTGACCCTTGGCCACAACCTGACCTCCATGTGGAACACCCCTTCTGCTAACATAAACTTTTACGACCTCATTTGAAAAGTCTTCAGGTGGAGACATTATGGTATGAGGTAAGTTTGTCCATGCTTCACCACACACTAGATTTCTTGTGAGTAGTCATCTAGCAATCCTTTGGGAATTATTTCTGCTGCCCTTACGGTCCCGAGCATCTTCTTGTACCAGTCACTAAAGGATGCCTCATTTATCTCTTTGTTGTTGGGATCTATGGATGTTCTCCACGACGTGTATCTAAGCGCTAGTGGTTGTTCATCTATGATTTCTTCTAGCTCCCTGCCTGTTAGAGGGCACGATTTCCACATCACCAACATCATAAAAATATAACCAAAAACAATATTTGTGCTTTGTATGTATACATCCTTGCATGCTTCAAATAAATCATTTAGTAGAAATACAGACCAATTGAGTGAAACTCCTTCAGAACGGTGTTTCACCCTGTTATGGTGTCCAAAGTACACTCATTCTTGGAGAAATGCCGCATCACTTTCCTAGAAATGATATAACAAGTGAATCTAATATGGTATTTGTTGATTTAATCTATCTTTGCACCCTTTCCACAACACTTGGTGTTACGTTGGGAACGGGATCCCCCAAAGATAGTTTTTGGGCTAAAAGCCCATGTTTTGGGTCGAATTTTGTAATAAAATTGTAAATTTTCTGCATTTTGTGGTCATGGAGTGTGAAAGTGTCATGAGTCATAAAGGGTTGTCCACCATTATTTTGTAAAGTAAAGTCAGCTGTAAAGATCTATCCATGGTCCACGGACCATGGGATTGCATAAAAAGAGCTAAGTAAGTAAGCTCTAAGTAGTCTTAGTAGAAGTGGTATGTTGTAGATGAAGTCTTGAGGATAAGGAGAAAAGTTTAATTTTTTGGTCTTAGTGTAGGAAGAGGCATTGCAGTTGAGTGTGCAAAGGCTTAGGGTAGAGGTCCGCAGCTAAGTGTGCAGACTACTACAATTGTGTGGCAGGACAGATAGAGTCTATAATCACTTGAAGATATCAATAAAGAGAACTATTCTACAAATTTTGTGTCTTTGTTTCCGGTTAATGCATCTTGTCATATTGTGTATGAATTTCATTTATAATGCTTATGTGATGTGAGAATGTATGTAATTACATGGGTTAATCGAGAACAAGTAAGAATATCTATTTACACAGTGCTAACTGTGATTGTTTAGTAAGATAACTAACCACTTAAGGATAACTTGGAAACCTCTTCTATATGCTGCTTCAGCAGCGCGAAAGTATGTGAACCACATGTTAGGGTTACGCGAAGGCTGATCATACCCCTTCATGGAGGTACCGAAGGGAAGAACAAAGGATTAGATAGAAAAAGCCCTAGAACTCAACGACCTATGCAAAAGCAAGAATAGAAGGAATAAACTGACAACATGACCATCTCAAGGTGTGGAAACTTGGTTCCAGCATCCCCTCATACTTGTTCGGGTGAGAATTTGGTCCGCACTCTCTGGGTTGATGTCGAAAGGGCCAGTAGTGTAGGAATTTTTTTGCCTAACTAACGCTAAACCTAGGTCAGGCCCCACCAAGCCAACAAATCGTTCCATTGTCGGGACCAGAATCTGCATAAGAGACGTGTGATGTTGTATCACTAGAATCCAACTAAGAAAGAGATCAGAGACCGGTTGGATAGGAAAATCCATGAATTCACGGCACAACAAAATAGAAATATGTAGCTGAAAAAGTAATAATGGCTAGACATGTACCTATATACAAAAATACACGATATTTTTTTCTGTTACTTTCTGGTTGAGCTATACAAGTTGATCGAAAAGCTAGTAGATAATCAAGGAAGGTGGAGACTTGATGGTCCTATTGTTTGGACTCTGGAGATGGTACATAGATTGGAGGCCTCTGAGGATAAGATCTTCCGCACCGTCGATCATTGGCTTGATCGTATCTTAGGAGGATTTGTGACTGAATTCGCGATCGACACCCCAGTCAACTACAGTGAGGCAGAGCGATGCTTTCTCAAAATTTCACAAGGTAAGTACTTGAAATCTTTGAAAACCTAAATTAAGATGTTATTGTATGAAAAATGGGTTATGCAACTACTTTGATGTTTGGAGCTACGTGAAGCGGAAAAACTTATATGAACGAAGGAAGAAAGGGCCCTGAATATAGTCCATTGGTTTCACCTCCATTAGGTGACGAATAGGGAGTAGCATATGCTTCTCCACGAAGTACTATTCAGTTAATAAGACAGGGATTCCTATGACTGCCACCTCCACCCACAACACCTCCGACTTCACCACCATCACGTGCGACTTCACCCATACCACCTCCATCTCCACCACAGTTTATTATGGAAAATTCAGTGAAGCTACCTTAGTTCAATGGCTTGGGAAATGAAGACCCGGACCAGTTCTGGTTCATTGTGAAAGTTATATGGGAAGCTCAGGGCATTACAAATGATCAAATGAATAAGGTGACACTCATTAGTGCTTTGCAGTATAGCACGCTAATGTGGTACATCAAGTACTCTAATGATAACCGAAATGCTAGAGTGGCAACCATCTAGACCATGTTGAATAAAGAATTTAGCCGGCCTAAATCAGAGGTGCAGTCGATTGTAGGATTCAAAGAAATCATGATGAAACCAAGCGAGACACCTTGGGAATTAGATTAGAGGTTGAATTGTAAAATTCACAAAGCTAACATGAACTTAACAAACAGAAAACACAGCGAGTGGTTCATAGCTTCACTCTTGCCACACCTAAGGGTTGCATTGTCCCAACAGAAGATAACAACTCAGGAAGAGGCCTTGGAGATTATGATGAGACTACATGAAACAACGATGTAGGATCCAAATCTAGGGGTTTAGGAAATCCATGCACAGTTTCAGAATCTTTTCCTTGAGATGAAAAATCTGAAGTAGGATAGGACAGTTCGACCGGAGGTATGCGAAGAGGTATGGTGCCTGAAATGCAAGGGTCATGGGCATGACAAAGACCATTGCCTAGTCTTTGTGAAATACAAGGTAGGAGGGGGAATGATGCATTTAAGTCTAGAAGCTCAAGAAGGACCAAGCACAGGACCTATGTTGTGGTGCACTATATGTTAGGCAGCAGGAAAACATGCCACGTATAACTACCATTTTCTGCAAAAGTTCATACAGACACCACAACAACTGTTTGCAACTTCTATAGGTCAATAGGGCATGATGAGTGCAACTGTAGAAGTTATGAATTGATGATGGATAGAACACCCACCTATAGGCTTCAGGCAGAAATGTGACTCCCTCACCAGAACACGGGGATGGCAGGAACAAGATTTTAGGGGCACGGATGAGGCCGAGGTAGTGGAGGACCTGGTAGAGGCTAGGGACAACTAATTTGCTATAATTGCGAAGGACCAGGACACTATGCCCATGATTGCACTAACCTGACGCATCTGTCGTGTAAGTATTGCACTCTATTTGATCATGTGAAAGAAGATTGTCTTACACTGATAGCAAGGATACACGACAAAGGGGTGCTTCCACCTCAGCCGACTCAAAACTTGCAGATTATGAGGTCTGAGCCTTGCGAAGAGGATCAAAATGTGAATATATTACTCCGAAGTGGAATTGCAATAGGCGATGATAAGGGGAAGGAACGTGAAGGCAACACATGGGTTTTCAAAGCTCCAACTAAGGAGGTTGAATTTGATTTGGAACATGCATGCGAAACGTTCATGGAAGAAAATAAGAGCATCGTTGAGGCCTCCACCTTAGGGAGCAAGGATAAGCCTAAATAAGAGATGGACCCTTCTATGCTTACAACCTTCTTAGAGACCTACATGATGTTGCTGCATGATAGCAAGGCTATAAAGGAATTACATGAACTTATAAATAGATGTGCCAAAAACACATCGGGTGAGCTACGCATGGTACGGAAGATTGGTAAGCATAAAACAAGAATAGGATGAGAGATGAGGCTGACCGCACAGATATGAGAGTAAGAAATGGATTAGGTTATTTTGGATCTAGGGTTAGACGAGAACGTCCTACCAAAGCAGACTTGGGAACAGATGGGGAGACCTGTGCTACAGTGGTCTCCGATTCAGCTAAGAATGGCAAATCAACAGGAGATCATCCCCATGGGGTGGCTGCAAGGGGTGATTGTATATATTGAAGGCGCGAGTGTGCTCGCTGACTTTGAGGTAATAGAAATTGTGGATGACAACAACCCCTACCCTAGACTCCTTATTGATTGGGCTACTAATATGAATAGGGTAATCAACCTAAAGAATCAAAAGATGATATTTGAATAGAAATTGCTCTCCGTAATAGTACCCCTAGGTCCTGCTCAAGGATCACACTATATTGAACTAGTCCGCGACTATGAGAGCAATGAAAATATAGAGTGTATCTATAAGATAACAACAGAAGACGAAGATTCAGTGAATCTAATAGTAGCCAAACAAATTACATGGGATCACGAGAGTTCCTACACCTCAGACTCTCATGAAGAATTAGAGTGCTAGAAGAATCAGTTACATGAAGTAACCACGCTAAGCTGTAACATGATGAACCAATCACTCTGATGTGTGTCATCAGAGGTAAGAAATATACCCATTTATCATGGCGTAAATGATGTAGATATATTTTTGGATGCATTTGAGAGGGAGGTACTAGAGGAGTAGTGCTTCCAATCATTGGACTAGGCACTACATGCTATGCCCGCAAGATGGTGGGGTAGACACAAGGGTAGCTTTGATGATTGGTGCGAGTGTAGAAGGATGATGAGAACATGCTTTGGGAAGCCGAAGGTACGAATCATGGAAAAATATGATGGGCAGGATGATCCACGTGTGCACTTGGCCAAATGGGCTTAGGCTTATGGAGAGAAGCCCCAACCTGAATGGGTGCACTTGTTCTGTGACACCCTGGGTGTCATCCCAATGAACTGGTACTTAGAAACAGAGATCCGTCATGATATAGGTGAATGGGATATTCTGCATGAGGGATTCATAATGAAATTCAACTTTGAAGATGGGTTTGACTGTATCGATGAGGTGCTACAAGAAGTAAAAGCAACAATCTTTATGATACCATAGGATCCTTTGGACCTGATTCATCCAGACTGGACTACTCAGCTAAGTCACACACTGGAATGCTATAACATAACTACTGAAGAAGAAGATGAGGATCCACAAAATATTAACATCCCTAAAATAGAAGGTCACCGCAAGGTTGAAGGACTACATATTGAGAATCGTGATATAACTGTGCCACTAAAAATGAAACAAGTAAATATTGGTACAGAGGCAAAGCCCAAATTCGCAAAGATTGGAGATTACAGGGATGACGTGACAACGGAGAAGGTCACTGAATTTCTCTACGAATACCAGGATTTGTTCCCTACCATGTTTATGGATCTAAAAGGGATAATCTGGGACCTAGGTGTTATGAAGATCATGTTGAAGTCCGATGCAAAGCTGGTAAAGCAAAGACCTTACCGTCTCAATCCGAAGTATAAGGAGAATCTCTACTTAGAGCTAGACAATATGCTTGCGGCAGACATCATTGAGCCCATGGAATAATCTGATTGGGTAAGCCCAATGGTAGTGCAAGAGAAGAAGTAGAAGGATGAAATAAGGATATACGTGAATCTCAAGAAGTTGAATGACGCTTGTGTACATGATCCTTTCCCCACTCCATTCACTAATGAGGTGTTGGACAATGTAGGTGGCCAGGAATCATATTCCTTTATTTATGGGTTCTCTAGGTACCACCAGATCAAAATCGTGAAGGAAGACAGGAACAAAACAACCTTCATGACTGAGTGGGGGTGTTTTCAGTACACTGTAATGCCTTTTGGTTTGAAGAATGCGCCTGTGATTTTTTCGCATGTAGTTATTGCGTCGTTCAACGAGTTTACTCATAGGTTCATGTAAGTATACTTTGATGACTGGACTATGTTTGGGTTGGTGAAGCACCATGTCGTAAATTTGCGCCTGATGCTAGATACCTATCGAAGATCCCAGATCATGCTTAAACTGAAGAAGTGCCTATTTTGTGTTCCTTTTGGGACCTTGTTGGGTCATGTGGTTTGTAGACAGGGACTAGTGGTAGATCCTATGATTATAGCGGTGATAGATAACTTAAAAGCATCGAGGAGTGTGAAACAACTGCATGCTACCCTAGGACATACTAGATATTACAGAAATTTCATCAAAGGCTATGCCCAGATCACCTGTCTATGGAGAAGTTATTGAAAAAGGATGTCACATTTTGCTAGAATGAGGACTATAAGAAAAGCTTGGATGTATTGAAAGAAATGATGGTCACCACACTGATTCTAGTCTTCCCGGATTGGAAGAAGGAGTTTCATGTACATGTCGGCGCATCATGTATAGTGTTGGGAGTAGTACTAAAATAGGCTCGTGAAGGAGATTTGGACCATCCTATAGCACTCGCCAACAGAAGGTTATCCAAGGCAGAAAAGAAATATTCCACCACCGAGTGTGAAGGGTTAGCCATGGTATATGCGCTCCATAATTTTAGACACTACTTGTTAGGTGGTCATTTTAAGATCTATATAGATCATTCCATGCTCAAATACCTGGTCAATAAGCTTGTGTAGGGGGGGAGAATTTGCAGGTGGTTGTTATTGTTCTAGGAGTATGATTTTGACATTATTGTGAAGCCTAGATGACTAAATGTAGTACCAGACCATCTGTCGTGCATCAAAATAGGGGAAGAGCCCACTAATTTGGAAGAAGGATTGTCTGACATGCAACTATTTGTCATTTTGAGGATATCATACACTTCCTAATGTCAGGAACAGCCCTGGAAGGATACACTATCCTGTAGAAGAAGGAGCTAGTGGTGCACGTGGTAGACTTTTCTATCATTGTCAAGCATCTGTATAAAATGAGGTCCGATGAGATATTGTGATGACATGTACCAAAGTTTGAAAGGAGTAGTATCCTCATGGATTATTATGCGGGCACCACGAGAGGAGATTATGCAGGGAGAGCGATTGTGTAGAAGATTATACACACAGGGTTGTGGTGGCCAACCCTTCATCAGGACTCAAAAGTGTATTGCAAAGCATGTGATGTGTGTTAAAGGACTGGCAAGCCATCACAGAGGGATGAGCTGCCTTTGAATACGTTGCAACCCTTTGAAAAATGGGCAATAGATTTTGTGGGACCCATTCAACCCTAAGGAAAGACAACAGCAAGGTACATTATCATTGTGATGGAGTATCTGACTCGATGGGTGGAGGCATAGCCTATGAAGGATTCTACAGATGTGACTGCTGTAAAGTTCCTCTTTGAGTATGTACTGATGCGATTCGGGTGTCCAAGGATTTTGATGAGTGATCACGGTACACACTTTTTGAATGAGACGATTAGTGTTCTAATGGAGGAATTTCAAGTATATCACTAGAAGAGCACTCTGTATCACCCACAGACCAATGGAATGGTGGAAGCATTCAATAAAGTGTTGGAAAATGTGTTGATCAAGTTTGGCAAAGCTCAACGAAGTGATTGGGATCTACGCATACCTGTAGTACTATGGGCCTATTGGATGACGTGAAAGACGTTGACTGGACAAACACCCTTTAGGCTTATATATGGTGTTGAAGCAATGATGCACATGGAATAGATTGTGCTTAGTCTATGCATAGTGGCACTCACGGGTATGATGGATCACGGAGCCCTGGAGGAGAGGCTCGCGCAACTGGCTGAGATTGAGGAGGAAGTATTTTTAGTTGGATTTCACCAATAGGTCCAAAGGAAGTGCAAAAAAACATGGCATGGTAGACACATTAAGTTGTGCACCTTTAAGTTAGATGACTTGGTTTTGATATATGACAACAAGTTTGATAAATTTCCATGAAAATTCAAAATTCACTAGTTAGGGCCCTATGTCATTAAGGAGATTACCGACGAAGGATTAGTTTAGTTGGTCGAATTGAATGGAGACCCATTTCCATGAAAGGTAAATGGCAGTCACTTAAAGCCATACACCAGTGGTCCGACCGTGTGACTAGATGAAGGTAGCATAGTCTTAGCACTCTAGGTAGCTGAAAGGAGGCGCAGGACTATAAACTACACTACCCGGGTTGGGGAGTTGCACAATCAGAGGATGGTGCGAAGCAAGGAAGTGTCACAAGGTTTGCAGCAATGCAAAGGGAGCTGTGTTACCTAGGGAGAAATCATATAGGTTGGGCGGAAACTTATCGTTAAAATCACTATTTGTGATTTGACAGTAGAAATGCAGCCAAATGGAGTGGGGCGCCGACATTTAAGATGAAATTTGTGGGTCATATCCTTGAGAATCTGTCGCCAATCTAGCATTAATGAGCTGAATCTAGGTGGAACAGTCGGATTTGAATTTAAAATTCCCTATAAGTTACAAGTTGTTGTCCAACGAAAAACACTTGGCATTTTGAGAATTGATTTTTTGAGCTCCCAGGCACATATGAATCATGAGAAATATGAACTTCTAATAACCAGTTCAGTATTTGAGACATTGCTAAAGGAGACAGAGGATTTCTTGAAGAACATTAGGTCAACACCTGCCACAACTATAGATAGGAAAGAGGAGGATTCGGTGCTAGAAATTGAGATGGAGGCTGAAGAACCTACTCCTAAAGTAGCTGAAGTATTAGTAGAAGTCTCTAAATCCCCAGGGATGCCGAGACCAAAATCGACACCAACCAATGAAGGCATGAAGGATAAGAACAGGAAGTAGCCTATGATACCAGTGCATGCATTCCCAAGAAGAAACCCACCAAATCCCACTGCACAGGAGAAGGAAAAAGTCATCAATCTAGAGTGAGAGGAGGAAGAAATCGAAGACATCCCGATGGATGATGAGGATGTGGGAGTCGATGTGGAGGAAGTGGAAGCCCAGGGTGCTGACCTTATCACTCAGTTGCCTAAGTACGTCCCTCCATGAAATAGAAAGACCAAGTTTCTGAAAGACATGAATGAGAGCGAGCCCCCCTTGCAAACCCCTCTGTTGCCAGATGAAATCGTCCTTGAAGGACCGTGCTTGGTGTTGGGTCTTGAAGATGTCATTCATTTCCATTACACTTTCACTATTATGTCCATTATATCACCTCCATTTCACTACTATGTCACTACATTCATCCCACTTTCATTATCATTGGGCCACATTTATGTTTTTCTAAACATTATTAATTCTTACCCTTTTTAAGTGAATTTGTGGTTAAGATTAGAAAATAATGTGCACATGCTTATACCTAACAAGTGGGTTGAGATTGTTGACATGTATAGGTCAAAAGGAGGCTTCTAGAAGACTTTTATGTGGCACTCTAAGGCCAAATTCGAATTTGAGTGGAGAGAATCATGGGATTATGAGGATATGTGTCACATGTCCTAATTGTATTGAAACTCTAAAAAGGCATGTGTCTTATCAGTTCCTATTTTGATTAGGACTCTAGAGGTAGAAGGAGACATTCATGGACTCTCATTAATGAGATTACTTCTCATCTCTTTGTATAAATAGGAGGTCTCTCTCCTTCATTTGGGAGCTTAGCTTTTTAGTTCTTAAGCTTGTAGCTTTCTGATAGCTCTTTAGCTTGGAGCTTGTAGTTCTTCTTTGATGACTTTGGAAATCTTTGGAGAGCTTTGTTGTACTTTGTAATTTTGAGGAATTTGAATAAAGCTTTGATGTTCTCAACATGGAAGGAGATGTGAAGTAGATGTCATGGAGCACATTAGAATGTAAGGTAGAGTAGATTTTGTTTTGAAGTTTTGTGTTGATTTCATTCAAGTTTTTCATTTTATTGCTTTCAAGTTTGATAGTTTAGATTTTCCATTCATGCAATTTTAATTCATGCAAGTGTGTTCAACTGGTTGATTATAGATTTATCTAACTGTGTAATTTATGCTTGACAAAATATTACAAGAAAGTAGTCTTCCTATTTTCCGATTGGTGAAATGGAGCATAGAGAAGACAGTAGATTAGTTTTTCTTTACATGTTCTTACTTTTCGCTTAGTAGGATACTCATTACATAAGTTCAAATCTCATTGAGTCTTTTTAGTTCCTTAAGAACTAAATTGGCGATATGTGAAGTTATGAATGGGACTTGATTTGTTTTTCTTTCTTTCTACTTATTGTAGTCTTTCTTTCTCTCATGATTGTATGATGATGTTTCTAATGGCAACATTGGTGGAATGTTCTGATTATGAATGAGATGACTTGCTTTCTTTCCATTAGTATAGCATTAGATAGTTTTGTGTCATTCTCTCATCCCATATAATGATGTTTTAGAGCCAACATTGGTGGAATGTTGTGATTATGACTGAGATTATTGACTTGCCTTTCATTAGTTTAAGAGAAGTTTCAAGTTTTAGTTTTTCCTTTAGTTTAAATTGCAGTAGCTTTACTTTTCTTGCTTTATTTTCTTAGATATTTTTCCAGTTTAGATTAATATAATTGTTCAAAGTTTTTATTTGTTTCATTTTATCTTTTCTTTAGGAATTAGATTCTAACATAAGAAACAAAACCCCCAAAAACAACATAAACTCTGAAACAACAAAGTAAAAAAAAAAATGTTAACTAAGCACATATGGTGCACCACACTTCATCAATTTACAATACCTGGATTGATAATTTATGTAGAGCAATTTACGACACTAAATTGACTAGACACTTGGGGTAGGTTCCTTTGCTAAAACTCAAAGACTGGGACTTGGTTGATCATGAGAAGTTCCCACACCTAGCGATTGAGTAGCTGATGCGTTGCATTATCGACACAACCACCGGAATGAATGCATTAGAGCCACGATGGTGGCATAGAGGAGTAGAAAAGGTAGGGTTTCTCAACCTACTTTGGGTGCTGGACTACAATCAAACCTTGGTTATAGTATTGTTCATCAAGCAGCTATTATGCCTGGTGCATGATGGCTGTCTATGGCTAGAGGAGCCAATACCCATCACTAATAGGTTGATCTGCAGGATCACGCAGTTGCCTTACATAGGAGAAAATTCAGCCATGATATTTGGTAGAAAAGGTGGTGAGTAGGCCCTTGCGGATGCCATGATAGAAAAATTTAAGCTCATGAAGAAGCTGTGTGGATATACCATATCCAGCATCTGTGACCCTCTTGTAAAGGTGGCTACGTAGATTTTAGCAAGGAAGGTGATGAAAAAGTGTCACACTGATGAGGTGTCGGCACCTGTCATTGCGCTAGTAGCCTAGCGCACTGAAGGAGTTCAGTTAAATTGGGTAGACTATCTCTGCGGTGAGTTCCCTATGAATTGCTGTGAAGCACAAGATCTTAGCAAGATGTTCCACTATGCGTGCCTCTTGCTATCAACTGTGCTAGTAGCATGGGAGCTACTAGAGGATAGCCAATTCCCTTCGGTCATGCCAGACCTACCAGAGGAAGTGAAGTACTCTTTGTTGTGGGCGACCAAGGATGCACATCGAATCAAGGACATTAAGATCTCCTGGATCTTGATCGAGATGAACATCCACATGGCCATCAATTGAAAACCATGATTGTCGCCTACAGTGTATGCCAACCTGTAGGGATACACAAAGTTTAAAGCATATTTTCACCATGTGGCCATAAGGCATAGAAGGACCCCACACAGAAATGGTATGACATTCCTTATCTGGAAACAAATGATGCCATTGGTGCAGTACTTGATTGATGGCTGGCAGAGTGGTGCACTCCAATAGACATGGCAGTGGGATGGAGCAAGTTCACCGTGCAATGAAAGAAGGAGGAGGCCAAGCTAAAGATGATGCAACTAGCTGAGAAAAGGAAGAAGAAGGCCGCTGACAAGGCCTAGGCAGAGCACGATGTTGCTCAATAGACAGAAAAGCAATCAGGTGAAACAGAGCGAGGCTCTGACAAAGGTATGAGGTTGACTTCACCTGAGGCAGAGGAGGAGACAGATGAGAATACAAAACAACATGGTGCAAACCCACATGCGATGTCTTCCTACATCAAGAATCCATGGGAGCAAGAGAAAGGAGGGTCTAAGAAGAAATAAAAGTCTACTAAGACATCACTAGACCCAATCACCCTTACAATGGGTGATTTGCACAATATCAGTGACAGGGTGTGTGATGTCATCGCAAAGGCCCTACAATAGTTTGAGAAGTAGAAAAAATAATCTTGGGGGCTATCCAGACAAGTTTGTAGGAGCTGCAAACCCACATGTCACGGGATGGAACGGTGTCTACCAGCCTCGTTATTGGCTCTTTAGAAGCTTCACAGATGTTGTGCACGAAAGCATCCAGCAGACAGTGCTGCCTGATGGAGCACTAACGACGGAGAATGAAGTTGACAGGCCCACTACTAGTGCCCTAAAGGGAGTAGGTTTGAATTTGGTAGCACTACCTGGTGAAGCGCTCCACCTCTTGCAAGATGGAGTCATTGCAGAGCTGAGGGCCCGAGAGCACCATGCCCTCTAGGTGATTAGTGAGCAACGGGTTAAGAATGAGCAGATGGAACCTGTGTTTAGTTGGACTTGAACCTGTAGATCACAAAGTTGTAGTTGAATACCTAGCCTTCAACTCTTCCAGAAGTAAAGGAGCAATGAGTGACCATTGTCACAGAAGCAGTAGCAATGGTTGATAGTGCCCTAGTAGACTGCACATAAATTTTCGAGCAGTCATTCGAAGTCTTAACGAGCTTGTAGGAGTAACCGAATCTATAGCTTTTAGAGATAGAAGCACACAAGCTACAATAGTGCTATGATGAGGTCAAAGGCACAACGCAAACCGTCACACTCACATGAGACTAGCAAACCTAGAGGAGGCCAAGTAGCTGAAATAACAGGTGGATGCATCACTGCACAAAGAAGCAGTGTTGAAGGCATGACTGAAGCCCTTGCTAGATGAGGCTTACAAGGTGATAGCCTCTATTAAAGGAAATCTTATGAATCTATAAGCAACTCAGGAAAAGATTTAGGCCAATCATTCAGGAGCAGTGACTGAGGAAATGGTTAAAGACGCGAAGTAGACAGCCGCACAATGCACAACCAAGGTTGTGGTCATATGGGTAGAGCTGGGAGGTCTTCACACTAACATCTTCACACTTTCCGAGTGACTTGAGGGCGAGTCATGATGTTTCTGTTGGGGGCTTGTTGGGAACAGGGTCCCCCAAGGATTGTTTTGGGGCTAAAAGCCCATGTTTTGGGTTGAATTTTGTAATAAATTTGTAAAGTTTCTGCATTTTGTGTTCACGGAGCACGAAGGTATCATGAGTCATAAAGGATTGTTTGCCCTTATTTGTAAAGTAAAGTCAGCTATAAGGATCCACCCATGGTCCGGAGACCACGGGATTGTATAAAAAGAGATAAGTAAGTAAGCTCTAAGTAGTTTTAGTAGAAGCAATAAGTTGTACATGAAGTGTTACACAGTAATTTGTCACTGTCTCCCTGTCAGTCTCCCTACTATGTTATGAAATTAAACCCATCATGCTCATGCTCTATGAATTAGCCAAATGAACCTCTTTGCCAAAGTTTATTTCATCATCGCAACTGTTATTAAAATAACCGCGCTGACTGGCGGCTGCTAGTGCAACTGATGTGCTGCCAGCGTGGAAGCACATGGGTTTTCCGCAGTGGTCGAATTTCATGAGACAGCGCATCCAATGTTTGTATGAATTCGTGCTGACATAGTCTCCTCCATTATTGAGATGTGACGTCAGCGCTCTAGTCCAGTTATACACCCGTGCTGATCCTGTTTGGGCGAGTTTGTTCTAACAGCCAGCCTTCCAGATAACTCCAGACCTGGTTGTTGGCCTTGTGAATGTCGCCCTCCCTTCTATGGCATGTCTGTTCGTCATATGAGCCACCTTTCTTGGAGATAAGCTTATCCTTCCACCATTCATGGAGACTCCTTCTCCTATATAAGCCTCTACCATTGCCATGAGCAGCTAGTTTTTGGACAGAGTGGAATTCATAGTGTTTTTAGTGCTGCTCCTAATAGGCAGTTGGTGTGATAAGTGTGGATTGCTAGAGAGTTTAAGGAAGGTTGTGAAGTATTGTTGTCTTGTGTGAGAGAGAGATTTGTTTGTCTTGGGAGATCTACCTCCAAGGGTGAATGATTATGAGACTTGCTGGCTGGACCCTCTTGAGAAGGACTCAACATCAGAACATTGGTTGTACCTTTCTTTGTTATTGATTAATAAATAATAGATGACTATTGTTATGGTTCCATTCTCATTTGTCTTTGTAATGGTTAATGTGAATTACATCCTTTCTGACTGATGTATAATTGCTTTTATTACATTTCACGCTTGTGTTTGTTTCTCTCTTTGCATGTGCAGGTGTCCATCCACGAGGATAGTGGAGGATCGTGACCGACCAGAGCAAAGGAGCGAGAGCAGCATCTCTTCATCAAACAATAGCGCTGGAATCCAAGTAGGTGTCCATTGCCTACCTTTTAATTGCAATTAGGAGCTTGCATAGTAGCATTGATTGATTGTTTCTAAACCCCTTCTGGGCTAGTAGGGATCGCCTCTATCCGTAGAGGGGATTTACCTCGCCAACAATTTGGCGACTCTACTGGGGACGTTGCCTGTGTTTCTTGTTGTTCATCCTTGTTTTTGAGTTTGATTGTTATTCTCTTGTCAAAGATTGGGGATTAGTTCTCTGCTTTTAGATTTCCTAGTCCACTCTGGGAAATGCCTTAATTGTTCAAAAAGCTATTACCTTGGTTTGGGAGCTTTTGGTTTGATTCTGCCTGTTTTTTAGCCTCAGTGCGGTTTATATCAAAACAGTCGTGCTAACGTCGCGTATCTGTTTCTTTGAATTCACTGTCATCACGCTTGTACTTTTAATAGTCGCGCTGACCTTGATTCGAACCAGCGCGCTTAAGCCGTGTACTTCCGCACTGACAGTGCAAAGTTGCTACGCGTGTTGTCTGGTCAGCGCTTAGTTGCTGAGGGTCACCCGTGCTGATCCTGTAGAATTGAATTTTGTTCAACTTTGTCTCCTAAGCTTGTTGGTTTGACTATCCCCTGCTCTTTCCACCTAGTCTATGACTTGATTTCTGTTGTCTGAGATTTGAGATACTTGCTTGCGAAGTCTTGTTCCACAAGGGTTCGTTTATTGCTTGCTTTTCGATTTTGCAAAAACCTTCCTCTTCACTTTCGCTACTTGGTTTCTATCTTGCCATGAATTTTACAGTTGTTGGAATGTGTTAAATCCTTGTTTGACTGGTTTTAACCCCCATCCTCCGGGTGTTTTCTTTTCTCTATTTATTTCGCACCCTAGCACTAGGGCATCTAGTGGCCGTGTGTGTGTCAAGCCTTCCGTGGGAATCTTGTTTTCTCGTTTGACCAGCCAACTTTAGATTTGCTTCTTACACTTGTTCAGTGACTATTGAAGTACTTTTGGTTGTTTGCGATTTGCTTCCTCCTTGTTTGAATTCCTCTTTGTCTTGCTGAGCTTAGATCACATAGCTCGTATAAGCCTTTGTTTTTCCTTTGATTTCGAAAACTGTTTTGGTGTCTTGGGAACTTTGTTGTGTTTTCATTGAGTGATTTTATTCCTTTTGCTCGGTGTTGCTGTCCCTCAAAATTCATTCTAAGTGCTTTGTGCCATTGAAAAAATCAAACTAATATCTTTTTCATTCAATAGTTAAAAGGGAAAAAGAACATTTCATTTATTTGTATTCTCAAAGGAAAAGTTTTGTTTCCTTGCCATTAGCTACATTATATCGTTTGATTGCTTGTGTTCATTTTGTTTGATCGAAAAATTCTTAACCTTCTCATAGTTAGAATTCATCGAACGAAATGGTATTCTTTGACATGTAGTTTGCATCTAAGTAATTGTGAGAGATCACACGGTAGGGCCTGAAATTGAAACTTAATTCAAGATCAACCATAAAATAAACCGAATTTACTTAAAAACGCATTGGAACTTAACGCAAATATCTAGAGGTCTAGGCTAGAGAAGTGCTCCGGCTTCGTTAAACCTATTCACTTTTGTTTTCACTCAAGGTTGGGTGATTCCTCCTTTTGTGACTCAACTATGGTCTAGTACGGACTTGTGCTCCAACATACCATCGAGTATATGGGGAGACTCCACTAGGTTATCATCCTTGATCCATAGGAAGCCGAGTCTGCCACCTTGTGAGCCGTAACGCACCGAACACAGCATTCGGGAAGATTGACTGCAGCACGGAAAGTCCTTGGTTCTCATACGCTTGCCAAGGTGTATAAGCAGTTTTACGGATTGCTTGGTAAACCCTTTGGCTAGAATCTCCAGAGCAGTCAATTTTGATCCTTTTCGGACTCCTTAAAAGAAAAGGTGCTGGGGAGCGTCTTGTCACTTCGTTCTCATTAAACATTCGAAGGAGACTAGAGTCATCTTTTTGTCCTTTTCTCGACTCTTGAAACATGAAAAGGTCAAGTTTAGTTCCTATGTCCTAAAAATTTATTCAGCCACGATAACATTACCTGGTTAGATCTTGTGTGCGTTAGCTTGAGTAGGATTCTTTTTGTTTTCTATGGCGACTTTTCCAGGGTTCACCAACCCAAGTTCCCCTCCTGACGGGAATCCTAGTCATTTCCCTCCTCTTGGGAATGTTGGTGCTCCTTATATGGCGACGTTATCCCTTCCGGGGTTAACTGTCGGGTTGCCTATTTGGTTGTTTTCAACCTCTTTGGTCCCTGTCGTGTCGGCTGCTACTCCATCAGTCCCTCCACCTGAACAACATCATGTTGATCCTAAGGTGGATCTCTCCCCTTCGACGCCTACTTCTACGTCTTCTTCTTGTACTTCGCCTGGTGAAAGTCTCGATTCGAATAACCAGGTGGCTAAGAAGAAGAAGAACAAGAACAAGAAGAAGAAGTCTCCTAAGGGAGAGGCTACAAGTATAACTGTTACTCCCTCGAGTGCACCTAAAGTCGGGCCCCCTTCCGCTCCTCCGCGGAAGGTTAAGTTTCCTTGTCGATTATGCAAGGAGGACCATCTTCTTCGTGATTGTCCTGGCATTCCTAGGATCTTAGAAGTATGGTCCCGTGATCCGGCCCGCCCCTCATCGTCCACTAAAGCTCAAGGCGATGTTCCCTCGACAGTTGGGAATGGTAAAGGGAATGGGAAGATTCGAATCCCCTGCAGACTTTGTGAAGGCAATCATCCCCTTCACCTTTGTCCACTCATGGATAAAGCCTCCGTTGTTTTGAAAAGTCTCTCAGCTCCCTCACCCCAACTCCCCATTGGATATCAACGTCTGTCTGCGGCTGCAGCTCATTCGCCTCTTGACAATGAGATTGGTTCACATTCTCCTCTTGTCCAGGCCCCTCTTCCCGAACCTGGCTGTGCCCAGCCTGTTCCGGACCAACCATTGGTCGGAAAGAGTGTCGACCGAAGCTCACCTCCTGTCGACCACTCTGTTTCCGAAGAGTCAAATTCCCATGTTCTTCTTGTCTCATCAGATTCTCCTGAGCTCGATGATGGTTTTTCCATCCCAGCCTCTCCGGAGAATTGTGATTCGGTTCCTTCTGAGCAGGGGGGCAACCATATGGTTCCCCCCCCAAGTAGTTCAATCGTGTCCTTCGATTGGAGTTGTTTGACTACCCCTCCCCTTCCATCCCATGTGCCTTTCTGGGTCACCGCCTATGCTTTCCATATGGCATTGCCTGGCACTATGTTAGAAGAGGGAGCATCGGTTAGTCTTATGCCCGTCACTACTTGGCGAGCTTTGGGTTCCCCATCGCTTGTACCTGTCGCACCGAATCTCACCGCTTTTGATGGAGGAACGAGTCAACCATTAGGGATCCTTCCAAAGTTCCCTATCACTTTGGGAGGCAAGACTGTCTATATAAACGTCTCGGTTACCCAAGGTTCTTTAGACTTCAGTCCTCTCCTTGGTCGTGACTATGTGTATGCCATGGAAGCCCTTGTTTCTTCACTTTTCCGTGTGGTTTGCTTTCCACACGATGGAAGAATAGTGACAATGGATCAATTATCGTTCGTTCATCCACAAGCCCCTCTGGCACAACTGTCCTTCCCTCTTGGTTCTCATCCACCAGTTGCATCTGTCTCACCCCAGGTCAACTACGTGGCCACCTCTCCCGTGCCTATATCCAGCAATGCCGTCATCGTGCATAGTGTCCTGGGGGCATTGGGTCCTGACTTCTGAGACATTGACCTCCCATCGGGAGCAACACTCTTGGAAGCAACGACTTCCTATTCATTATGAGGCAGTTTGGTCAGAGCATAGTTCACTCTCCTATGTAAGGCTCCTCAAAAAATGAAACTCGGTTTGGTCGAGCATAGTTCTTGATCTTGTGTCAAGCTCGTTAAAAAATGAAACAAGGGTTATGAGGATAGTTCTTTTACTGTGTCAACCTCATTAAAAAATGAAATAACTCCCTTTTCAGATCGAGTCTTTGATTAAGATCTCGTAAAATCAAAGTCGAGTCTTTCCAAGATCTCAAAAGTGAACCTTCATTCCATCCACTTTGTTGAATGCAATGAAGCTTGGGGGGCATGTACCTCGTTTTGTGTCATTATGCTGGGGGCATGCGAACTTATAACAAGCACAGTTTTTGGTTTCAAGCTTGTGTAAACATGAAACTGAATCCAAGCAAAGTTCTCCATGGTTCAAGCTTGTGTAAAAATGAACCCATATCCGATTTACATCTCGTGATTGCCATTTTTATCTGCTAAATTCTGCTAGATGAGCCTTGGTTGTTTCATTCCATTGCTACCATCTCTTTCACCGATCATATGCTCTCACTTGGTTGTTTATCCTTTCCTGAGGAACCGCAATGATGAGTGGTTTTGTTAGCTAGCCTCTTGACCATTACATGTTTTGAGCAGTTCCACCATTGCCGGAACCAGTTGCTACCCTTTATACCACTCGTTCCTCTAGGAAGAGTCCCCTTTAAGCTCTTTTCTGACTCATAAAATGTGAAAAGATTGCTGAGTACTTTTCCCTTTTTGACTCGTTAAAGAGAATAAAAATGGAGGTCTGCTTTCAACGCTTTTCTGACCGTTTAAAGCAAGAAAAGATGGCCGAGCTCCCTTTCAGCTTGTTAAAAGGAATGAGAGGTGGTCACTTTTAAAGCTCTTTTTTCGACTGTTTAACTCAAAAAAAGATTGCCGGGTGTTTTTCATTTCACACTCGTTATTGGCTCTACAACGACATGCTTCTGACCGCGTTTTTACTTTTTCGGGTCGAAGTCACTATTTACGAAAAGTACTCCTCGATCATTCTGGTTGAGCGGTTCTTTCGAGTATTGTTTTATACTTTTTCGGGCTCGAGAGACACAACTTTGCGAAAAAGGACCCCCCTGGAGTCTTCTTTTCACTGTCTTTTCAAACTCTCTAAACATGAAAAGACGTCGAGTTCTTCCTTTGTCAGACTCGTTAAAACTTAATGACATCGGATTCCGTCGAAATGACACTCCTCAAGCATATGCTATCCCCGTCAAGCTTGTCATCCAAAAATAATCGGGGTACTCGCCAAAAATCGTGGGGGAATAAAGGAACCATAATTGTCGTCATTGGCAGTATGTCGCTCTTGAACATGGCACTATTTGCATTCGTGTCTGGGTGGGGACATCTCATCTCATCTCAGATTTGCCTCCATGGGTTTGGGTTATCCTATTTTACCATTCATGTGCTCATCATCTTGTCATCATGACCCCTGATCATTTGACCTCAAATACTGTCGTATTCGTCATTGTGCCACCGATATGTTCAAGAGAAGTTGGCCTCTACAAGAATACTCAACCTCCCTCCGATATCTCACACAAAACATATTGTCTCTTTACGTCTCGTGTCGATGATGTGGGAAACATTATGGCTTCGATGAAGATCACTTCTTGTCGACTTCAGTTCATTATCCAAGAAGGTGACCTAGAGACTCCCTTCAGGTACCTTGGAGCCTGCATGCCTCAATCGCAGGTTCTTCATGTTCGACATGAGGTTTTCATCATTAGCCTCCGATCGGATGACTCTACGGGTGTTTGACACCGGCTCATTCATTCGCATGCCATGGATTGTACCTATAGTGCCTTGAGGACCATCGTTATTATTGGTGGCACCTCTCGCGTCTGTTAAAAACTTTCATCATTGGATGGTAATCAGACGATGTTCATGCATGTTCGACTTTGACTCCTGTATTCACATGCTTAGACTTGTACTTCATTCGGGTTTGGATGGAGTGCAAGACCCTGGTTCTAGTCTGTTGCGAACCAAGCTGCGATTTTGTGGATTGTTATTACATGACTCGTTGATGGATGGCTGCGCCCATACCTAAGTCTTTTAGGATGGCTGCGACCCTACCTTTTATCATCATGGTCTCTTCAGCTGGGTGGCTGCGTCCATACTACAGACCTTCTTCGTATGTCTTTTGGATGGTTGTGCCCATGCCTAGACTACATATAATCGAGATATCAGTTGTACATACGTGCAGGTTCTTCCTGGTGACATTCCGGTTCAGCAGTTTTGTAAAGCATTTCACCCCTCCCACTCTCTCGGGCTTCATGCTTTAGGGGGCATCTGTTACACAGTAATTTGTCACTGTCTCCCTGTCAGTCTCCCTACTGTGTTATGAAATTAAACCCATCATGCTCATGCTCTCTGAATTGGCCAAATGACCCTCTTTACCAAATTTTATATCATCATCGCGATTGTTATTAAAATAACCGCGCTGACTGGTGGCTGCTAGTGCAACTGTTGCACTGCCAATGCAGAAGCACACAGGTTTTCCGCGCTGGTCGAATTTCATGAGATAGTGCATCCTACGTTTGTATTAAGTCGCGCTGACATAGTCTCCTCCATTATTAAGATGCGACGTCAGCGCTCCAGTCCAGTTATACACCCGTGCTGATCCTGTTTGGGCGTGTTTGTTCTAACGGCCAGCCTTCCAGATAACTCCAGACCTGGTTGTTGGCCTTGTGAATGTCGCCCTCCCTTCTATGGCATGTATGTTTGCCATATGAGCCACCTTTCTTGGAGATAAACTTATCCTTCCACCATTCATGGAGACTCCTTCTCCTATATAAGCCTCTACCATTGCCATAAGCAGCTAGTTTTTGGACAGAGTAGAATTTATAGTATTTTTAGTGCTGGTCCTAATAGGCAGTTGGTGTGATAAGTGTGGATTGCTAGAGAGTTTAAGGAAGGTTGTGAAGTCTTGTTGTCTTGTGTGAGAGAGAGAGTTGTTTGTCTTGGGAGATCTACCTCCAAGGGTGAATGCTTATGAGACTTGCTAGCTGGACCCTCTTGAGAAGGACTCAATGTCAGAACATTGGTTGTACCTTTCTCTGTTATTGATTAATAAATAATAGATGACGACTGTTATGGTTCCATTCTCATTTGTCTTTGTAATGGTTAATGTGAATTACATCCTTTCTGACTGATGTATAATTGCTTTTATTAGATTTCATGCTTGTGTTTATTTCTCTCTTTGCATGTGCAGGTGTCCATCCACGAGGATAGTGGAGGATCGTGATCGACCGGAGCAAAGGAGCGAGAGCGGCATCTCTTCATCAAACAATAGCGCTGGAATCCAAGTAGGTGTTCATTGCCTACCTTTTAATTGCAATTAGGAGCTTGCATAGTAGCATTGATTGATTGTTGTTAGACCCCTTCTGGGCTAGTAGGGATCGCCTCTATCCGTAGAGGGGATTTACCTCACCAACATGAAGTCTTGAGGATAAGGAGAAAAGTATAAGTTTCGAGCCTTAGTGGGGGGGAGGCTCTAAAATTGAGTGCATAGAGACTCGGAGTAGAAGTTCGCAGCTGAGTGCGTAGACCCCTACAACTTTGCGCATAGGGCAAATAGAGTCTGTACTCACTTGAAGATATCAATAAAGAGAAGTGTTCTGTAAATTCTATATATTTGTTTCTAGTTAATGCATCTTTTCATATTATGTATGAATTTCATTTATAATGCTTATGTGATGCGCGAAGGTTTGTAGTTACATTGGTTAATCGAATGCAAGTAAGAATATTTGTTTATGCGTTGCTAACTGTGATTGTTTAGTAAGATAATTAACCACTCAAGGCTAACTTAGAAACCTGCGCAAAAGTACCTGAACCACAGGTTAGGGCTGCGCAAAGGCCGATTGTACCCATTTGCAGATGTACCGAAGGGTGGAACAAGGGGTTAGGTAGACAGCGCCCCAGAACTCAATGACCTGCGTGAAAGTAAGAATAGAAGGAATAAACCAACATCACGACCATCTACAGGTGCAGAAACTTGGTTCTAGCATCTCCCGACACTGCTTCATGTGAGACTTTGGTCCATAATCTGTAGCCTGATGTCAAAGGGGCCAATAGCGTAGGGATTTCTTTGGTTAACTAATTTTGAACCTAGGTCAGGCCCCACAGAGCCACAATGTTATACTTGTTGTAATAGTCATTGTCCCCTTCTTTCTTGGCTCGCTTCGACCTTGCATGAAACGTTGTCGAGACTACAATTCCTATTGCTAATAATCTTGTGAGGCACTAAATGGCATCCACATGGATTGGGTATTCCTTGTCTAACAAGAGTGAACCACCATGCATCTTGGTCACTAGAAGCTTAGTGCATTGTATTGTAGCAAAGGACGTTTCAAAGACTGGTAGACTCCTCAAATTGATCAATGTCAACCATTGAATTCCTTGAAATTCTACCTTTATCTTCTTCACCTTGGTGTCATCATCCTTCATAAATTACTCTATATGTACCTCTCACTTGAGCACTGGGAAGTGGGAGAAATATAAGAGTTCGTTGTATACCTTGTCGTATTACCCATATAATGTTTCTAAAATGGAAATTCACTCATCTAATTTATCTTCATGAACTCGTATGGGGATGTTCATCATTTTACAACATTGTTGATAAACAACCAATACAGGTGGCTAATAGTGAATGCTTAGGTAACGTTATTGAGATTTGAACCGATACTCCAACAATTTTGCCACCTGAATTGGAAATTCTAAGACTTCCTGCATAACCATGTGAAATAAGTAGACCAGCTTCGACACAAACCAATCCGTAAGAGAGTTAACAAGACACAATCTGAATACCATAGTGAGGTTCTCTCATCATCACCTTAAACATCCTCCTTCATTTCATCCACTTCATCACAAAATCAACCATCTGCCTCACAACTCGAGATCGTGGTTTACACTAGTACTAGAGCACAAGCCTCCTCTACCCAATCTCTTTCAAATAAATGAATATGTTCCTCTACATAGATACCTATGATGGCTCAAAACCCAAAAAGTCCATGGACAAATCAAGGAGCTATACGGATGGTGGGACCTTTACATCCATTGCTAGCCCATCTAGAAAAGTGGTTACCAAACTTCAATCATGTTGATGGTTTACTAGCCAGAGAACACATAAATAATTTTATGTCGTCCATAAACCTAAATGAAGTAGTGGAAGAAGATGGAATTGTAATGTTATTCCTTTATACCTTACAAGGATCAATAGGGTCATGGTACTTTTCATTACCATCAGGTTCCATTAATGGTTGGGATGTAGATGAAATCGCAATTACTACTCTTATCAATGGTCTCTCTAACTTGAAAATCGAACCTAAAGAACTGATTAAAGACTTCAATTCTCATTTTAATGAGTTATTGAATAAAATCCCAACACCATCCAAGCCCAGCGATGAAGTCCAAAATGAATGGCACATCTCTACCCTTCCCTCAAACAAAACTATTTTTGTTAATAGGGCTGCCAAACCAACTTTGGCAAAAAACTTGAAAGAAGCCATAGTTGTAGAAAAACATATTCTGTCCTTAGATAAGAAAAAATAATTAGAAGAACACAAATCCAAGAAAGTAACTTTTAGGGACGAATCCAAGAAAAAACCACCTAAAGATCATTTTGATCTTGAAGGTCTACAAAAATTCCTTAAAATTGCGTCCAATGAAATGGTTGATATCAAGAAATAGGTGGCAAAAACTTCCTCAAAGAAACCTTTCAGACCATACAAAAGAAATCTCTCCTCTGATATTAAGGCTCCAAGTACCATATGAAATGATGAATTGGATGTGGAGGAAGATGAAGTTTCAACAGCTAAATAGCAAAGAGATGATGAAGAGGTAGTCGAGTTACAAGGAATGTAGGATTTTATCCTTGCTAATGAAGGAGAACAAGAATCACTACTTGTTGCAACTAGGAATAGAAGCCATGTTGATTCATAACAAACAAATCCAATGCAGAAGGTATCAACTCTGGCTCCCAAAGGCAAAATAATAGGTAAGAAATATTCGTTTAAATCTACTCAAACAACTCCTTCTCAAACAAACTCTTCACCTTTAGCTAAAGCCCTATTAGTCTATAATGAAATGGAATACAACATAGTAGAAGATATGAAAAATACTAGGGCAAACATTACCTCTCACAAGCTTAGAAAGTTGAAACATCAACATAAGCTATTGCTTAAAGATCTAAAAGTGGTCCCTACTACTTCGCTTCCCACTGCTATAATCTTGCAAGCTGCGTAAGACACAGGAAGGCCTCCTAATACCTCATTATATTGAATTGGTCCTACTGATATTGCTCTAATAGGAGGAAGATCCAAATGTCATACTCCTCCATTCCTTTTGACTTTTGAAGCTTTCAACAAGAATCCACACAATTGTTTAGTTGACTCTAGAGCTTCATATGACATTCTACCACAAATAGTTTTTGTGAAATTGAATGTTGAGCCCCAAAAATCTACTATGCGCATTGTGTAGTTAGACCAATCCCAAGTCAAAGTTATAGGAGAGCTCAATTAAGTCACTACTAGACTCTCATCAAGCCCGAAAGTGTGACATGTCATTGACATTCTTGTGGCTAATATCCCTGATTTCTATGGTTTAATCCTTAGTAAAGACTGATCGAAAAAGTTTCATGGCTATTTTGTAACTGACTGGTCCCACATGTGGCTTCCCTATAATGGCAAGCCAAATCAAATAAAGGTTGACCGTGAAAACATCAAAAGTATATCGTTACAAAACTAGAAGCAGAGAATGAGCCAGTCACATATAGCAACAATATCATCGGAAACTACTGAGTTGAATCATTTCTAGGAAATTTTAATGAAAATAATTCACCCTTCTTGGAAAATTTTGTTATATCGCAAGTTGAAAACTTTTCTCAAACAGATACTTCTAAATATATAAATATTGTAGATAAACTTGTAGTTATCTCATTATTTTGGAAATTGTTTTTTACGGATCCAAATATAACAATGGATTCAGAGTAGGATGCATATTAGTTAGCCCAAAAGGAGAAAAAACTATGCTAGCATGTAGGCTTGAATTCAAATGCACAAACAACATTGTCGAATATGAAGCAATCGTTCTAGGGCTGTATAAGGCTATAAGCCTTAATATCAAATAGCTTCAAGTATTTGGATGATCCGAGTGGATATTGGTGGCCACCCGCCAAGTCCACTTGGACCCCCACCATTCTTTCTTTCAACTTTTTAGTTTCCTTAATTGTAGCACAGTTTACTATTTTTAGTAGTTTTTTTGGGTCCTAAACTTCTGGAGTCATTTTGAGGCCCTCAACGACGTTTTTTGGAAAACCTGGGAGCAACATGGGTCCATGGACCAATGCTTCTCTTCCCAAAGTTGTAGTTCTCGGATAGATCTTTCTAACGAGATATTGTACACGTCAAACAGAGATCGCATGCCAAAGGTACGACCCCGGGAATTTGATGTATCAATTTACCCAAATAGGGCCCACAGTTTGGCGTTTCATCTTCTAGGGTTAGGCTTTCAGATGTTTAGGGTTTTCCATTGTTTCTCAACAATAAATAGGCCTTTGAGCCTCATTGTAACACAATTTAGAGGCAGGTAGCTACCACATCTCTTCTCAAAGATAAGCTACCATCACCCTAGCTATTTATTTCCATTTTCTGTTTGTAAGCATACCTCAATATTTTACATTAATGAAATGAAGTATTATTTCCACTGCATCTTTGTGTTTATTGTTATCTCTGTAATTTGTTGTGTTCCTGTTTAAATCCAGATTAGTGGTATTAGAGAAGTATGCTTTTTCTCTGTTTTTATTTGCATGTTCCCAACGAGGTTGGGATATAAGGAGTTAGGGCTTGAACTGGTTGAACCTTTGCAAGACCAACCTCGTAAAACCCAACGGCCTCCCATGGCAGATGAAAAGAAAGACAAGGGAGTAGGAGATCCTATTAGTATCTTACTTGAAGAAGCCCTCGAGCGACAAAGGAATTAGATGATGGACAACTTTTCCCAAATCCTTCAGCGGCTACCCAGGGGCAACACATCGGCTTCCCACAGCTACTCTAGAAATGCCACACCATTTGAGGTACAAGTTAATTTTGAAATCCCCATATTCAAGGGTTAGATAGACGCAAATACCATTGGTAAATGGTTAAATCTTGTAGAGGGTTATTTTTCTGTTCATGATTTTTCCAGTTAGAAAAATATTATTTTCCCTCTTCTCAAAGCATACCCCCACATCAAGGACTGGTGGGAAACCTACTGTGAGCAAAAGGATGAAAGTACCAGCTCACTATTTTTAGCCACACCCACCTAGAATTCATTCCAGGATGCCATCAAGGAGTAGTACTACCCTATTGGAAGCTATGAGGATCAATACATAAAGTGGACCATGCTACGGCAGGGAAGGGACAAAGACATGCCAAAGTTTACCAATATTTTCCATACCCTTCACACAAAGTTGGGTATCAAGGATTCAGAGCAGCATTTGATACTCAAATACTATGGCTTCCTGCACAAGTACATCCAATAAGAAATATAATTCCTGAACATCTCCTCGCTCAGCACAGCATACTGATATGCTATCAAGGTCGAGCAAAATTTTAAACAGAAGAAGCGAAACTTTGGATCTACAAATCCGAAGCAAGGGAAAGTTGCCCTCAAACTGCAAAACTATTGGGTTGTGTTATATTCTTTCCATGTAGTTAACAGGGGGTTTGAGGGGCACTCGTAACCCCACTTTATGGGGTCTGGGGTAGCACCACGGAAAATTTTGGTCTTGGACCCTATGTTAGGTTGGGCAGACCCACCTATGGTTTTATGCATCATTTTCACACATGTTTCTTGGACGTGATGGTTTTCGGTCCATGGTATTGGACGCGATGGTTTTCGGTCCATGGTATTGGATGCTTCAACATGTATAAATATGTATTGTAACATTGAAAGGAACATAATAAAAAATCAAGCTAGTAGTCTCGATTTTTGGATCCAGGGGAAATCTCTGTGTATATGTGTTTTATGTGTTCTGCTCTTGCATTATTTATTTTCTATGTTTTAGAATTCGTATGCAGGTAATTTTTGCACGGGGTTAAAACCTACATTTGGTATCATAGCTATTTTGGCTTCAAGGTGACACCTTTGTTGCTAAAGGGTTTCACTCAGGCCTGTGGTAGACCCTGTTCAGTGGGAGATCTATGAGATCGATTCTGGTGGTGAAAGAAGATGGCGAGTAGTGGAAATATAGAGATCGAGAAATTCAATGGTCAGAGTTTTTAGTTGTGGAAACTCAAGATGGAGGATCTATTGGTGGATAAAGACCAGTGGATCATGGTAGATCTAGGTACTAAACCAACGAGAGTGTCTGATGAAGAATGGAAGAAGTTGGGTCAGAAGGAAAAGAGCACAATACGATTGTGTGGCTCAGATTTAGTATTGCTGAATGTATCAGGGGAAGCTACGGTGAAGGCTTTGTGGGACAAGTTAGGGACTCTGTACCAATCTAACTCTCTAGTGAATAAAATATTCCTACAGAAAAAGTTATGATGAAATATTGAGACTCGGTAAAAGAGCATTTCAATGCATTTAATACTGTGGTAAGTTAGTTAGCATCTATTGATATTAAAATTTCAGATGAAGATAAGTGCATCAGTTTGTTGTGTTCTCTCCCAAATTCGTGGGATAGTCTCGTTATTGAAGTAGGTAGCAATGCAACTACCTTGCATTTTGATGAAATAATCTCATCCTTGCTAACGAAGGAGATGATATGGAAAAATATGGAGAGCCGAAATGGTGATGCCTTGTCTATATGAGGGTGGAACTAGAACATAAACAAAAATAAGTCATCAAGTGGGAGATCTAAATTTGAAGGGAGATCTAAATCTCCAGGAAAACCTGTAAAGGTGGTGTGCTAGAAATGTGGAAAGGAAGGGCACTACAAAAGGGACTGTAAATATAAAGTTCCTAACAAAGGAAAGGGATTTGATGAGGCTCCCTCTGCAAAGGTGAAAACCACCTCAAATGAAGGTGGGGATGTGTACTTGGCTTCTTCAAGTACACATGTAGATCATGAGGCATGGTTGATTGACTCAGGTGCATCCTTTCACTTCACTCCCCATAGAGAGTGGTTCTGCGAGTATGAGAAATATGATGGTGGTGATGTCTTCTTGGGGGATGAAAGGAAGGCTAGAATCGTTGTTCATGGAAAAGTAAAGTTGACGTTGCAAGGTGGAAGGGTTACAACACTTCCAGGTGTTCTACATGTTCCTGCATTAGCCAAAAATCTGATTTTCGTTAGCAAGTTAGATGATGCAGCTGTAAAAACAGTGTTTGAGAAGGATACCTACAAGATGGTTTGGGAGCACTGGTATTGAGGTGGGGAGTTTGGATTGGAACTCTGTACAGGCTGCAAGGTAGTACTGTTATTGATGGGCGAAATAGTTTTGTAGTTCCTGAAAGTGGAGAAGAAAATCTAGTGGTCTCTGGAGAGAAGACCATGCTATGGCATCAGAGGCTTCGACATATTGGAGAAAAGGGCCACATATTGGAGAAAAGGGACTTCAGATACTTCATGGTATAGGTATGGGTAATAGCTATCTGGATTTTGATTTTTGTGAAAATTGTGTATATGGGAAGCAGAATCGAGTGAGTTTCCCCTCTGGTAGTAAGAGGGCGAAACAAATATTAGAACTTGTGCATAGTGATGTGTTTGGACCTGTGAAAGTTCAATTATTGGGTAAGCTTGTGTACTATGTATCATTTATAGATGAATTCTCAAGGAATACATCGATATATTTCCTTAAGAAGAAATCTAAAGCCTTTGATAGCTTTAAAGAATTTAAGGCTCTGGTGGAAAACCAGACAGAGAAGAAGATAAAGGTGCTAAGGATAGATAACAGTGGAGAGTTTTGCAGTAAGGAATTTGAAGAATTTTGTAAGAAGTGTGGTATAGCATGGAAAAAGAATACTCCATATACACCTCAACAAAATGAAGTTGCAAAAATAATGAATAAGGTGTTGATGGAAAGGGAAAGAAGTATGCTTAGTGGTGCCAGGTTAGGACAGGTATTCTGGGCAGAGGCGGCAGATGTTGTATGTTACCTGGTCAACAGGTCACCTTCATCAGTGTTGGAGGATAAGACTCCACAAGAGGTATGGACTGGTAAGAAACCCTCTCACATCTGAGGGTATTTGGATGTGATGCATATGTACATGTTCCAAAGGAGAAACGAACCAAGTTGGATAGTAAATCTGAAAAGTGCATCTTTATTGGGTATGAGGATGGTTTAAAGGGTTATAAGATTTGGAACCTAGTCACATAGAAGGTTGTTTACAGCTGAGATGTGGTGTTTAGAGAGATGAAATATGTTATTAAACTTGAATTCCAATTAAAGGAACCTGAGAAGATATAGTTTGAGCTAAAGGAGGAAGAATCAGACTTTACAGCAGAGGAGGAATCAAAAGATGAAGAGAAAATGTAAACTTTGGCTATGAGAAGATCAGTTCGAGAAAGAAGGTAGCCTGAAAGGTATAGTCCATCTCCTTTCTGTTCAAATTTTGCTTTATCTATCACTGACGATGATCCCAAAATTGTGAAGGAAGTAGTAGACTCAGAGGATGGAAAACTCTGGAAAGAGGCCATGGTTGATGAAATGGCATCTTTGCAGAAAAATGAGGCTTGGGTTTTGGTGGAGTTGTTGGCTGGAAGGAAACCCATTAGTAGCAAATGGGTGTTCAGAAAGAAGACAAATGCAGAAGGAAAAGTGGAGAAATATAAAGCTCGGATGGTAGAAAAAGGTTATTCCCAGGTGCCGGGAATTGATTTTGGTGATATTTGTTCTCCTGTTGCCAAGGTAACCTCTATTAGATTACTTTTATCTGTTGTTGCTACTCTCGATTTTGAGGTAGAACAGATGGATGTGAAGACAAAATTTCTTCATGGGGATCTAGAAGAGGAAATATACATGAAGCAACCTGAAGGCTTTGTGGTGAAGGGTAAGAAAGAACTTGTATGTAAGTTAAAGAAGTCTCTGTATGGGTTAAAACAGTCACCAAGGATGTGGTACGAGAAATTTGATACATTTATACAAGGAATTGGCTTCACTAGATGCAAAGCAGATCACTGTGTGTATTTTAAATTAATTGGTGACCATGTTATTTATCTAGTCTTGTATGTGGATGATATGTTGCTGGTTGGAAATGACAAAGAAATTATCCATGATTTGAAGACCCGATTGTCCTCCAAATTTTACATGAAAGATCTTGGTGCTGTAAACTATATTTTGGACATGGAAATTAAAAGAGATTGGACAAAGAGGAAGCTCTGGTTAAACCAAAGGAAGTATGTCAAGACAATATTGTAGAGGTTTAACATGGAGGATAGTAAACCGGTAAAGGTTCCTATTCTTGTAGGTGTGAGGTTATTTGCCAAACAGTGTCCCAAGACACAAGAAGAGGAAAAGGACATGTCCCGTGTTCCATATGCAAGTGTAGTCTTTAGCCTAATGTATGGAATGATCTGTACTAGACCAGACATTGCACATGTAGTGGGAGTATTGAGCAGGTTTATGTCAAAACCGGGGAAAGAGCACTGGACAACAGTGAAGCGGGTTTTCAGGTATTTGCGTGGCACTAGTGATTATGGTTTGCGCTACCAAGGAAGATCTAGATTCGATAGAATGTTGGATATTCATGGCTTTGTTGATGTAGACTGGGCTAGAGATCTAGATCAAAGAAGATCTAAAAGTGGGTATGTGTTTAACCTATTTGGAGGTGCAGTTAGTTGGATGAGTAAGAAACAATCCGTAGTGGCACTATCAACTACAGAGGCAGAATACATGGCAGCCACTCATGCAAGCAAGGAAGCAGTTTGGTTGCAGAGATTGTGTTCAAGTATGGGGTTAGTACAAGGAGCTATAAGGATAAACTGTGACAGCCAAAGTGCAATTTTCTTGGCAAAGAACCCCACATATCATTCAAAGACAAAGCACATTGATGTTCATTATCACTTTGTGAGGGATATGATAGAAGACAAAAAGGTGTTTCTGGTAAAGGTGGACACTTTGAGGAATATTGCAGATTCATTGAAACAATCTGTGAGCTTTGAGAATTTCTCTTGGTGTAGAGAGACAATGGGCATTTCATGGCTGGAAAAATGACTAAGCTCTCTTGTGGCCCCATGTGGAAAGAAAAAAAGGAGTGGGAGAATGTTGGGTTGTGTTATATTCTTTCCATGTAGTTAACAAGGGGTTCGAGGGGCACCCGTAATCACCTATGGTTGGGTGGGCCCACCTATGGTTTTGTGCATGATTTTCACACATGTTCCTTGGACACGATGGTTTTCGGTCCATGGTATTGGACGCGATGGTTTTCGTTCCATGGTATTGGATGCTTCGGCATGCATAAATATGTATTGTAACATTGAAAGGGACATAATGAAAAATCAAGCTGTTAGTTCCAGTTTTGGGATCCACAGGAAAATCTCTGTGTATATATGTTTTATGTGTTCTACTCTTGCATTATTTATTTTCTGTGATTTATAATTTGTATGCACATAATTTCTATATGGGGTTAAAACCTACAAGAACAAAGGACAAAGCCAAGGCAAGGTGGCCCAAGACAACCCGTCAAAGCTGCAAGCAAAGAACAACACCACAAAGCCGAAAAAGGACACGGGAAAATGGTGTGAGTTCCATAAGAGCTCCACTCACAACACAAGTGAGTGTTGGGCCAAGCAGTCACTGGTGGCTGAGCTAAAGGTTTCAGAATCAGATCCATGTTCCAACTTTGAGTCAAAACTCGACAAGGGGAATGATGAAGGGAAGCAGATTATTGATGCGAAGCCCAACGCCACCATTGCCACGATGAAGATCCAGAAGGAGGAACCCAAAGTTCTATAGGAGGAGGAGCATCTCTTCCACTCCCAATGTGGATAAAGGAATCCCCATTACAGTTCATTGTCGATAGTGGGAGCCAAAAGAACCTCATTTTGGCAGAGGTCATGAAGGAGCTGGGCTTACCGGCCACAACACATCCACAACCATACACCATCGGGTGGCTTCACCAAGGAGGTATTGTTGCATTACTCCCATTGAAGTTTGTGATGTATTATTAGGATAACCATACTTGTGGAAGCGACATGATGTGTATGAATCAAGGCCTCGTGTTGTTATTATTACTTTGGGAAATAAGTTGTACACGATACTAGAGGTTGCACTGCCTACCGCCATCTCTTTGGTTACTGCAAAACAATGTAGTAAGCTCATTTCCAAAACCGAGAAATTTGTTTTCCTGATTATACACCCTGAAGGAAATGTCATGGAGGAGTATGAGGACATCTTCACCTCCCCTGCAAGGGTTCCTCTGCACTATCAGGTCAAGGACTCCATCGATTTGATCCCAGGTGTGCCGCTACCTAATGGACCAATCTATCGGTGCTCCATCCTGGAGAATGATGAAATCAAGAGGCAGATTCAGGAGTTGCTACAGAATGGTCACATTCGTCTGAGTTCATCACCCTGTGGGAGGATCATGTTGGTACAGAAGAAGGAGTGGACTTGGAGACTCTATATTGACTATTGAGCACTGAATAAGATCAATGTCCGTAATAGGTACCCAATCCCACGGATTGATGACCTCCTAGACCAACTGAAGGGGGGAAAATATTTTAGCAATATTGATTTGAAGACACGATATCACCAGGTACTAATCAAACCCTCTGATGCATGGAATACTACCTTCAAAGCCAAGGAGGGCCTTTTCAAATGGTTGGTTATGCCTTTCAGATTGATCAATGCTCTTGCAACCTTCATGAGGCTAATGGATGACATCTTGCAGCCATTCACCAACTCATTTGTAGTGTTATACTTGGATGACATATTGATCTTCAACCAGAATTGGGAAGAGCACCTGCGGCACATCCGAAAAGTTCTCCAAACACCGCGGCAACACATGTTATGTGCCAATTTGGAGAAATGCACTTTTTTCATGACCCAGGTTCAGTATCCAAGATACATTATTGATGAATATTGGTTGCATGTGGATCCAGCCAAGATCCAAGTCATTCATTATTGGCCCTCTCTAACCACTCTAATGGAGTTCTGCAGCTTTCTAGGTCTTGCCAACTTCTACCGCAGGTTCGTGTTGGGATTTTCTCATATCACTTGGCCCTTGAGTCAAGTCACCAAGGGAGGAGCGAAAGAAAAATTATTTTGGTTTGAATCTCAATAGAAGGCATTCACAGAGTTGAAAGACCACCTCTGCTCAGCACCAATGCTTGCATTGCCAGACTTGCAACAACCATTTGAGGTCGAGATAGATGCCTCTAACTCTGCTATTGGGGTAGTCCTTACTCAAGATGAGCATCCAGTGGCATATCATAGTGAGACACTTTCAGACACAGTCTGGAAGTATCCGACTTATGAAAAAGAGATGTATTCCATTGTGTAGGTCTGCCAACAATGGAAACATTACATTTTGGGGAAGGAAACGATCATCCACACAGACCACCGACACCTCCAGTTCATATAGACCTAAGGGAAATTACAGAATGATCGCCTTCATAAGTGTTCCACATACCTGCAATAGTTCCATTTTAATATCAAGTATAAGTAGGGCAACACCAATAATGTTGCAAATTGCCTCAGTTGACCATCGATCATGTCATTAACCACCCTACTCAACTCTTGTGGGCATGAGACTTCTGATTAGCCACTTCTCTACAAAAGTGACCTAGAATTTGGCCACACATACTAGACACTCTTGGATGTCAGCATGTTCTAGATTTTCACCTCTAGGATGCATGATTATGCCACCTGGATCACCAATGTGTTCCTTCAAGCAAGCTCCCAAGATGATTTGGGAAGCACACTATAGTCAGGTTGTTGGGCATTTTAGGGTTGAGAAAATGGCAGTAGTACTACATAAGTATTTCTATTGGTTGAATCTTCGATAGGATGTTAGGAAGTACATCATATCATGCATTGGGTGTGCCATTGCCAAACCGACAGTAAAGAAGCAAGGCCTCTATACCCCGCTTCCTACCCCTAGTCGACCTTGGGAATCCATCTCCATGGATTACATGTGAGGCCTTCCTTCCATTAAGCATGGAAATGACTGTGTTTTTGTGGTCGCCGAGAGATTCTCGAAGATGGCCATTATAGCGGCCTGCAAGAAGAATATCACAACAGAAGCCATTGCTAAACTCTTCTTTGAATGAGTGTGGGTGCACTTTGGAATCCCACAGTCTATCATCTCAGATCAGGATAGTAGGTTTTGGTCCAATCTTTGGTCGATGCTGCATACCAAACTCACTAAGTCCATAACCTTCCATCCTCAAACTGATGGCCAAACAGAGGTTGTCAATAGGATGATCTTACACATTTTGTGCATGTACAACTCAATGCATCCACACACATGGGATGAGAGCCTTCCCTATGTTCAGTACAGCTACAATCAGGCTCTACACAGCTTGACTGGCCATGGCCTTTTTCAGGTGGGCTTGGGATTCCAGCCACTATGTCCCATTGATGTGGCCATGCCATTTGCAGCTACTCATGTAGATTCGGCTCATGTCTAGTCTGAAATAGATAAGGAAAACAACTTCATTGAGCACATCCAACATATTCTCCAACAATTCCATGACATTCTGGAGAAATCAAATGCCAAGTACAAGCAGCAACAAGATCAACATCAGGTGCCACACAAGTTTCAAGTGGGCGACAAAGTCTGGTTGCATTTGCAAAAGGAACGCCTTACATGAGCCTATTGGAAACTTAGACCACTCCGATATGGTCCTTACATCATTACCAAATTTGTGGGAGACAACATATTTGAGCTTGGCATTCCCCCATTCCTTGGCCTGCACCTAGTGTTCAATGTGGACCTCCTTCGGCCATACTTTCCACCATTACTAGACACATCCGACATTGGAGAACAACTCACACACATAGAGTTAAATGTATATTGCATGGAAGAAGATACAGCTGATGGGATCATGGATACATAAATCAAGCACACTCGCTAGCAAAACATCCATCTATATAAAATTATCAAAGGATGCCAACTCCTTCGCCAGGGCAAGTGGCTCACCAGGGACCAAGTTCAGCAGAAGTTTCCTCATCTCATGGAGGAACTCAACACAATGGGGACCATTGCTTCCTAAAGGGGGAGGAATGATCTAGGTGGATATTGGTGCCCACCCACCATGTCCAATTGTATCCCCACCATTATTTCTTTCAGCTTTTCATTTTCCTTAATTGTAGCATAGTTTACTATTTTTAGCAGTTTTTCGGGTCCTAAACTTCCAGAGCTGTTTTGGGGCCCTAAACGACGTTTTTTTTGGGAAAATTGGGAGCAACATGGGTCCATGGACCGATGTCTCTCTTCCTAAATATGTAGCTCTCAGATAGATCTTTCTAACAAGGTATTGTACACGTCAAACAAAGATCGTATGCCAAAGTTACGACCTCGGGAGGTTGATGTGCCAATTTACCCAAACGAGCCCCACAATTTGGCGTTTCATATTCTAGGGTTAGGTTTTTGGATGTTTAGGATTTTCCGATGTTTCTCAACAATAAATAGGCCTTTGAGCCTCATCGTAGGATAGTTCAGAGGAAGGTAGCCACCACATCTCTTCTCATAGATAAGCTACCATTGCCCTAGCTGTTTATTTCCATTTTCTATTTGTAATCATATCTCAGTATTTTACATTAATGAAATGAAGTATTATTTCTGCTGCATATTTGTGTTTATGGTTATCTCTGTAATTTGTTGCATTCCAGTTTAAATCCGGATCATTGGCGACTCAGAAATTGTGATAAAATATGTAAGAAATACTATACATTGTTTGTCTCGACATTTGAAACATTACCAATCATTAGTCCAAGACCTCACTTCTCAATTTACAACATTTAATATTTCCCCTATCCCAAGACTCCAAAATGCAAGAGATGATCTTTTGGCTAATGTTTCATCCAAGCTCATTCCACCAGAAGATTATAGCCCTGATCATTTTTCGATTGAATTGATTTCTAGGCCTTCTATTCCCAACAATATCACCAACTGGTGAGTCATTAATAATGATCTAGATATCATAATTTTTTTAATATCTGAAGGCTCTTATGATGACCATATAATAGTTGAAGATCAACATGATTCCCATCTTAAGCAAGAAATGACTATGAATTCCATACCTAAGTTTGTGGTTAAGTTGGAGGACTTATATGATCTAAGGACAAATTCAAAAAACCCGCTAATTCAAAACTACCAAATTCAACTTTGAGGTTTGAATTAGCTCATATTTGAACTGACCTTAAACCTTAGAATATCAATCTAGGACTTGGTCTTACACCTGATAAAAAATCAGCCTTCATTCATTTGTTGAAGAAATACAAGAATGTCTTTGATAGGAACTATGAAGACCTTAAGACATATGACACTTCTATACTTCAACATACCATCCCCATGATATATAATGAAAAACCATGCAACAAAATCTAAGAAAGATCGATCCGAATTTAGAAAATGAGATCAAATCTGAATTGAATAAGTTGCTCAAAGCCAAAATTATCTTTCCTGTCAAGTATTCAAGGTGGGTTTCCAACCTTTTTCTCGTCAGAAAAGGAATGGTGATATTCAAATATGTATATACTTTCACAATCTTAACAAAGCTTGTCAAAAGGACAATTTTCCATTACCTCCTATGGAACAGATACTAAAATCAGTTGCAGGCTCAGAACTAATGTCTTTTTTGGATGGATTCTTGGGTTATAATCAGATTCTAGTACATCGACATGACCGGCTAAAGACTACCTTTCGAACCAGATGGGGCACCTATGCCTATCAAAAGATGCCATTTGGGTTAATCAATGCTAGTGCCACATTTCAGAGAGCCATGGACATAGATTTCAAAGGTTTCGTTAATAAATCAATAGTAATCTATTTAGATGATATAACTATGTACGCAAAAAGGCGTGGTAATCAGTTAAAGGATTTAAAACAAATCTTTGAGCATTCTCAGACGTATAGAATTTATCTCAATCCTAAAAAATATTTCTTTGCTCTAAGTGAAGGAAAGCTCCTTGGATTTATTGTATCCAAAGAAGGAATTCACATTGATCCTGATAGGATAAGAAAAATTTCTAGAATCGCTTTACCTCATAACAAGAAAGCCATGCAATATTTCCTAGGTCAGACAAATTTTCTCAAAATATTTGTCCTTGACTTTTCACAAATTTTTCTACATCTCCAATCTATGATTAAGAAAAAAAATCTTTTTAAATCGGGAAATACTGAGCATGAAGCCTTTGATCTGATTAAACAAGCAATCATCAATGCTCCCTCACTAGCAGCCATGAATTTTTCTAATAACTTAAGTTTATATACCTCTTCTTCCGCGAAATTATATGCATCTATATTAACATAGGTCACGATGACAAAGTTGAAGCACCAATTTATTTCTTTAGCTCCAATTTGTAGAGGGGTCAATTAAACTATTGAGATGTTGAAAAACAAGCTTTTGTTGTTTTCAAATCAATAAAGCATTTGAGACCCATTCTCCTCAAAACACACACCAAGGTAGTAGTCTCATTCTTAGCAGTGAGAAATCTATTAATACAAAGAGATGTAGGTGAGAAAAGGGAAAATTGGGTAATAACACCACAAGAATATGACATTAAGACAAAAACAACCAAAATTGTAAAAGGTCAAGGTTTTTGTAGAATGTTAGCAAGAGCATCCAACTTACCAACACTACAAGATTTAGGTGATGATATACATGTATATGAGGTAAGCCGCAATGACGCTGAATCCAAATATGCTGATATCATATTTTATTTGAAAAATGGATATGCCCCTATCGAACTAAGTTACAAGTGAAAAAGGGCTTTGACGTTAAAAGCTAGACAATATGAAATCATCAATAAAGTGTTGTTTAGAATGAATTATGATTCTGTTTTGCTTAAATGTCTTGAAAAATATGAGGCATAAAAGGTTTTGCAAGAACTCCATGATGGACCAACTGGTGGACATTTTGGCGGGGACACAACCACACATAAAATCTTGCATGCTGGCTATTATTGGCTAACCCTATTTAAAGATGCACACGATTATGTAAAGAAATGTAAAGTTTATCAAATAGTTGCTAGGAGATAGCGAAAACATGCATTACCATTGCAACTAGCCAACATTGGATAGTCGTTTGAACAATGGGGACTGGACATAATAGGTGAGATCGTTCCTCACTCTTCAAAGAAGAATAAATATATCCTTACAAAAACTGATTACTTCACAAAGTCGGTGGAAGAAATTCCACTTAAGGTAGCCGATTCTAAAAACATCATTGAATTTATTGATCAGTTTATTATTACTATATTTGGTTTGCCATCTGCCCTCTTGTTTAATAATGCATCTTATTTTTTAGGTAATTGTATGACAGAATTTTCTCTTAAAAGAGGTTTTAAACTTAAATACTCTGCTAACTATTATCCTCAGGGAAATGGCTTGGCCGAATCTACAAACAAAAATCTCATAAGAATTATCAAATGAACCGTTGATAAAAGTAAAAAAAAACTGGCACAAATCTTTAATATTTGCTTTTTGGGTAGATCGAATAATATATAAGGCCTCAATAGGCACTTTTCCTTTTAATTTTGTTATGGAAAAGAAGATGTACTCCCTTCAAATGTAGCTATTCCCTCTCTAGCCCTGGTTGAATTTACAAAAGAATCCCCTTCCTCTTCTGTAAGTAAGACAATAAAAAATGCTTAAGCTCAATGAGGAAAGGGACAAGGCCATCACACATGCACATCATCAATAGTTAGTCAAATATTCATTTGGTGCAAATTCTATAAGTTCAAAATCCTTTCAGCTCAGAGACATGGTATTCAAATGGGAAAAAGAACACGAGGAAAAACGTAAGCATACCAAATTCCAAAGAATGTGGTTTGGACCATTTCAGATTGTGGAACAAATAGGCCCATCAGCTCTTTTATTGCAAGATCTATCAGGTAAGAGAGATTCCATACACTTCAATGGGAAGATCCTGAAGAAATATTTTTCATAGAAGATAAACTCTTCTATTCATTAAATATTATTGTTTTTACATTTTAGGAAAATAAAAGTTGAAGTAGCATTTACTTTTGGCCTTTATAATAATAATCTCTTTTATATTTTGACTTTTTGCTTGTATAAGTAGATATTGTTAAGAATACAATTTTTTATATTTGAAACATAAGCTAAGTTCTATCTCTCTGAAATTGCTTGTCCTCTACCAAAATTAGTTGTCCTTTCGTAAGACTCAACTTTGTAAAAGAATTGTCATTCTACCATCAGTTAAGAAAAGTATCTATAACAAAGCAAGGATTCTCTATAGAGAAGCATATTTAACTCTATAATTGTCATCTAGAAAACTCTTAAGGAGTCAATGATTCTCCCCATCTAGTGAGCTTTCACAGTTTAGAGTGTAATTCTAAAATATTCTTAAACTTGAAGGATAAGAGGTCTCATCAAGAGCTGACTTACCATGATCATAGGGAAGTAACAAGCTGACATTACAAATATTGCATACCAAAACAGGGTAATGGCTTGATATTATGATTAATCAAAAGATGAGGGGTCTCATCATGAGCTAGCTTGTTTAGTTAAAGTTACAACTAGTGAATGTCATTGTAAATTTTGGCCACCAAACCAGGATAATGACCTTTAAGAAGAAAATGGAAATTTTAAGAAAAAGGAATTGCTTAGAAAAGAATGAGAAAGAAAGTAATTATATGAATCTGAATTTATTTTTAAAAATTTCACTCTTTCTTGGATGGGATACTAAATTATTGTTGGTTAAAAGGTAACCCTGTCAAGGCTATGGACTCCCGCTGGCAGTAGAGGCTCTACCTATGACAACTGAGTACATTTAAAAGCTAATTTGCGAGAGTCCCTTGTTTTTATCTTTAAAACCAAGTAATGACTGATGTAGACAAAGTGATTTTCATATTGAAGAGGATAAACAAATGGATGATAATTAAGCAGATTTTGTTTTTTTCTTCAGAGAAATGTTACTTATCTTATATTTCATGTATTTTTATTTTTTGAACTACCTTTATTTTGGAAGATTTTAGAAATTTCAAAAAATAGTCAGAGATAACTGGTTTTTCGAGTGAATCGCCAATTATTGTGCTATTCAACAACCCCCCCATTTATTAATATAGTAGCTAATATTCTATTAATAAATAGGGACCCTCGGTAAAATCCTTCCATACAACAAATTTAGCATTTAGACACTTTCTTTTAAATTTTTGGAATAAAGCAAGATATCAAGTCAAAATCCTTTGAAAGATAGCAATACTCGCCTTTTCGCATACCGCTGGACCAAGTGTGTCAAAAGCCTTATTAACAAGAAAAACTCGTGAAAAGTGATCAAA
Organism: Pinus taeda; assembly: GCA_000404065.3. NCBI lineage: Eukaryota > Viridiplantae > Streptophyta > Pinopsida > Pinales > Pinaceae > Pinus > Pinus taeda. Next base: position 62,955 of record APFE031201465.1, read on the forward strand.
AGGGTCACCACACTTAACCTAGATATCATTAGGCTTTTTCATTTAAAACTAGGGCCTAAGGCATTTCCTATTAAAATAAAGTTTGTATCGCATATCATCATTCACGAAGGGTGCACTCTCACGAAGCATGTTGAAATGTGTGAAATGTGATATTGCGATGAGACAGTTGACCTATCACATTGCCTCGTAACACTTAAGAGAGGTCTTAAAACTTACAAATCACGTGATGTTGCAAAATGCCATAGAAGCTCAAAGCCAATTAAAGTCTATGTCATAAAGTAGCAATTAAGTCCACCGTGCAATACAAAATGCTTTATAAGGTAAAAAATTCCATCAAGCAAGTTATGTTTTAAACAATAAACAACACACCACTTATCCCACATCTCGCATCCTTTAGAAACCTAAGGAACTCTAAGAAAGTGCACAATAAAATATGCGATAATGTGATTTGCAATATTGCATCACAATCACAACATCGAAATTCTCGCAACTAAATCTACCACCTTAAAATATTTCCTTACCAACTTACGATGCAAAACATTAATGAGAAATAAAGGTAGTGATAAGGAACCATTAGTTGATATTTAGTAAGGGTTAATAGGATTTATGTTGAAAAGTGGCTCGACGCGATACGATATATTTTCATCTGCGTTTAATTAAAACTCATTTCTTATCAACTTTTCAAAGTTATCTTTATCATTCTTCCTCATTTCATTCTTGCTTGCGTCTATCTGATAGCTTCGTCTTTGCTCCATTTTAGGAAAAATCCACAGGAAGAGTCATTAGAAGCAATGGCAAAGAGGGGAAAGGGAGCTATGTCTTAAAAGTCAGAAATGATCCCTCTTTTCTATGATACTACATGTAGCAGAAATGGAGGAACTTCAACATGGGAGCTCATGTCTGATTTGTTAGAAGAGGAAAAACCAAGGCTATTGGTAGCAAAGGCCATGACTAATGCTCATGTTTCCTCTGACACCTCCTACTTCAAGAGAGCGTGCTCATTCCTACACCACGTAGCCACAAGACCAAAGATAATGCCATACACAAATATAGTCAAGTGGATAACTGATGTGGTGGAAATCTCGAATAGATAATTCAAGAATCACAGGAAAGAAGTTATGGGATCTTTTTTAGTAGACAACCTATGACTAATGTACTATTTACTAGAACCACAGAAACTATATAATAAACAATTCCTTGAGCAATTTTCTAAGGAGAATGAAGACCTAGCATATGTCACACAGGCCTAGATAGCAAGCGAAGGAAAGATCAAATGAGATAAGATGGGTATGTATTATACAAGATCTATCTCTCCCCTTTATAGTTTCACAGTAGCCATGCTATGTAGATTGTCTGGTAAACCTGATAGCACCAAATTTTCCCCGGAATGGCTTCCATTATCAATTGTAGCTCTGAATGCAACAATAATGAATTGCACCCAAATTTTGTCTAATAATTTGGCAAAAACCATTATAGAATATAGGATAAAAAGAAGTCCCTCTTTAAGGGTTTATCCCCTGTTTTTCATGAGAACTTTTGTAATGGATGCAATCTGTTTTAGTTCCAAATTTCCCATTATGGGATGAAAGTGGACCATCCAAGACCCATTTCCTATCCATGTGTACCATAATATTTTGTGGGAGTCTGAGTTTCACCCCCATTTTTATAATATTTGTCAAGGAGTTATGCTACCCATTCATAAACAAGTCTACAACACAACCACCCCTAAGATTTCAAAAGAAGTTGAAGTAGATATCTTGCCTATAGCCAGATGGTTTTGGGAGGAAACCTTTACTTATATCAAAGTATTCGAGAGAATTTCTTCACCGCATATTCTCGCATACTATGTCCCCAACAAATTAATGGCTAGGGAGATAGCCTACCAAATGATAGGGGAGGTGGGTTTAGCAAGGGATTGAAAGAGAAGAAGAAGGCCATTTGGCCTACATTTCTATTGCAATGTGGTGCATTTGCGCTACATGATTTTGGGCATCCATGCAAAGAAGCAGAGATCATCAAGTCTCTGAAACTAGCTACAATCTTGGGAAGGTTGTATGACCCAAATGGCACTGCTAAAGACTCCACTACTATGGTGAAAGTATAACCATTCACCCACAAGTAGGATGCCTTCAATGACCTCTTCCTACAAAAAGAAACATTTTCAGAAGTGACGCACATGGCATCACTATAGTTTACCCTAGATTATGTTAAAGCTTTCCATGTATATAGAAAAAGGAGATTATTAAAGGTCCCATTGGACATACTACAGATTGAACCAATAAGGGAGCCAACTCGTAGTGTAAGGTTGGAGGACAACCACAAAAAGAATCCTGAAGAAGAAACTCAAGAGAGATATACTAATGAGTCAGATGACTTAGAACACCAGTATCAAAATGGGGGAGGTGACAAAAATGAGTTTGAAAGGGACACAACTGAAACTATGGAAGAAACAGTCGAGAAAAACATGACAAAGGAACAGGGAGAATTTCACTCTACATCCACTCAGTGAACAAAAACGCCAGCTATTGATCTGGAAAAGGAATCTGAAAATTTCAACAAGAAGCTTCACATGGATGAAAAAACATCTAAGACACAGACTCCTAAGAAAACACAACACAATTCAACTCGAGAAACAACAGTAGAAAAAACTGTAGGCACTCAAGATTTTGAGCTCATTCCTTCCACCCCGACTTTAGAAATTATTTTGAGAATTGTGGAAATTCATCCATATATGTATTTTATAGTCATACCCACAAATATTTTGTCAATAAAGTTAAATGTTGTAGCTGTTACAACTCCTGATAATGAACCAATGGAAATTGCATGGAAGGACCCATCCATGGACCCATCTAAAAATCTCACCATATTGTCACAATTCGTAGGAGCCTATGCTACGGAAACTATTGAAGAAGCAAAAAAGGTCCAAATGATGCTTAAATAAAAGGAGCATAAAGTTCTATTGTTGGAACAACAATTAGCTTAGGAGAAATCCAATCAACAAGCAGAATTACAAGTAGCCTAGCTTTAACGTGAATTTGAACATATGTGAATACAACATCAAGCCAACCTAATAGAAAGAGATTTGCGGATACAAGCTATGATAGATAAGTATAAAGACAATCCACAAATCAATGAGTTCATAAATGAAGAACTCAGTCTTAACTCCCAACTAATGCAACAGAAGGAAGTTCATTGCCATAAAATCACACAAATAGATCCTTATTGCGAGATCGGGGATACCTAACAAGCCAAGTTGTAGACATGATACTTGAGTATGAAGAAATCCGTAAAAATACTTCTAACTTTATCACCTAGCAAGAATCAGATGATGGGGGAAAGGTTGATCTGCCAAAGCTAGAGGAATTACATAAAGACATGTTGTTCATAGATTGACATTCTTGGCTCATGCAAGAAGAAAGGGAAACAACAATCGCAGGAGCATCAACAAATAGTATAATAGAAGCCATCAAAGAAAATCTACATGGCACCAACTTGGTTATAGAGTGAATACTAGGATTTCTTCCAAATGTCAAACTGTTAGAACAATAGTGGAAGTAGGCAGCGAAGGAAAAGGAGGAGGTAATAAGACAGATGAGCAAGCTAAACTGGCAATTCTTAGTAAAACCATATAGCCAATGGTTGATGTTGAGATGCTTAACAACCTCCACACAAAAAATGGTTCCAACGTTATATTTGCTAGGAAGTTAAAATTTACGATTGGCCAACCGGCATAGCTCAAGCCTATGACAAATATTTGTGATCTCGAAGATCAAATGCAAAGGAGTTAGTCACTTAGTTTATTTTTATTTTACTTTTATTTTCGCATGATCTGAGGAAGGTTGTTTAAACCTCGTCATCTATTTTTGTAATAATCTATTTTAGGACCTATAGTTTAGTGTTTAAACCCCTCTCATGCATTTACAGAGGGGTCCAGAAATTTTATCAAAAGCATTCTTAGAAACATTGCACTTCTATACTTTTGTGGAGGTTCTGATGGAATGAATGGAACATGATCTATCTTCTTTCAAATATCTAGCATGTTCTACTAAAATTCACTTTTGTACTCTTAGAATGTGTTGGATTGATTGAGATTCGATTAATATCACTGAGACACATGAGCATGACTGGGCATATATGGTACTTTTATCATATGATATTGCTTTATTTGTGTATCAGGCAATACGTCTTCTTTTACTTGTTTAATGTGTGAAAGTATGAATTACAGCTTAGCATTATTACAGTTTTGTATGATGTTGGCTTTGACTTTATTCTGAATACATGAATGATTTGATATGTGATATATCTTTCACAATCTTTTTGGCTAACTATTTATCTAAAATGATTTTTGTTAAATTATTTCACTTCTTATTGCAATTGAATGGTCTTTATTACCAATTGTTATAGGAAATCATTGTAGCTCACACATTCTATTTAATTCCTGGTTATATTTATAGCTAAATAGTGTTTAAACTAGGATATATGTATGTGTTTAGTAGTTTAGATTAGATTACACTTAGCTTAATCATTCCCCATTACATCATATATCACCGCACTAACACTATCAAATCCTTTTTGGGAAACTGGTCTCATTATCCCTAGTTAGACACCAAATGGAAAAAAAGTTGTTAACCAAGGTCCGGACCGGGTGGTTTTCCCCCATGTTGTAGCAAATATTTTTGAGGCTTCAACACCCCCTTATTGTTATTATTATGCCCCATAAAATCCCACTAATGTTATTGTTGAGCCCTTACATTATTATTGTTATGTTGAACCTAATTATATTTTGACCCTTTAGACTCCTATATCTACCAAGGAGGTGTTTCCATTTGAATCATCCAATAATTTTTCATTTATGTCATGTAAAAGGAATTTTCGCCTTGAAGAGACTTATTTTCAAGTTGTTGATCTATCTTTTCTTCTATTTCTAATTTGGTTACACAACAAAAGATTAGAGATATGAGTATTAGGAGGGAGCTGGGAAAGTAGGTTGATAAACAAAACCTTTTGTCTAATCTGGTTACACAACACAATATTAGATGTATGAGGATTAGAGGGGAGTTGCGAAAGCAAGTTTATAAACAAAAGCTTTTGATGTAATACGGACTAGAAGATTTTTATATTGAACATGTATATATTATTAGCTTTTAAGGAGGATGAAATATTTATTGTTAGAAAAGTTTGATATGTGACTTGGATATTTTTGTTCAGTTTTAGTCAAGTTAAAGGCCAACATATTTTAAATAATTTACTTTAAAATAATGAATGATATTCTACAATTATATGAACTTGTAGATATTTATTCTTCTGTGTATTTTCATGTATAACTATTTTTCATTGAATGCTTGATGCTTTAATCATTATGATCTTAAATATGAGCATCTATAATTATATATATATATATATATATATATATATAAATGATATAACATGTTATTAAATCAATGAACTATTTCTTTCTATTTGGGAATAAATCATTGAATCTCATGTTTGATTTCATAATATTTGCTCCTACTTAGAATAGGTAATTAGATCTAGTATCTATTGGATAATATATACAATAGAATGATATATATTAGATACAAAAAATCAATTTGATTGGTTTTATTATGGTTTTACTTCTTTAAGTGGTTGTTAAGTCCACATGTGAGTGGAAATCACTAATAATGAGAGTAGGCTTGATTAGGACTACCCATTAGGTGATTCTCCCTTGTTGTTAGTGGAGAATTTTTCTCAACGATCAATAGGGAATCAAGTCGACATGTTAGTGGAAATCACTAATAATGAGAGTAGGCTTGATTAGGACTACCCATTAGGTGATTCTCCCTTGTCGTTAGTGGAGAATTTTTCTCAACGATCAATAGAGAATCAAGTGCACATGTCATTGGAAATCACTAATAACGAGAGTAGGCTTGATTAGGACTAACCATTAGGTGATTCTCCCTTGTTGTTAGTGGAGATTGTTTCTCAACGATCAATAGGGATAAAACCTTCATAGAAGGTGAGGCTACTCAACTTTCTCTTTTCTCTAGAATGGAAATAATGCAAGAATAAAGGAGAACACAGTCTCTATGGAGTTACTTCACACTCATGGCCTATCAGACTCTTAGAGAACACTTACCCCCTTTTTTATGCTCTCCAAATTTCACTCTCGATTTATATGATCTACTATGGAAAAATATATCGTTTCCTAGAATAGAAGCCCTACTCCTAGTGGCTCAGTATATAACATAGGTCTATATCCAACAAGGAGTTAGATTTGACTCTCTCAACTCTTAACTAAAATTAAAATTTTGAACCTTCTAGAGTCTTCTTCAAAGTATCCACACGGCTAGCCCCACATACATGAGTAATGGGGGTTTATGTAGCATTCACTGATATCATAATGGTCAAACATGGTAGCGCAACTTGCAAGAGGCATAGCTTTTGCATAGGAACTATTATTGACATGATTCTAGCACTATTAGAAAGGTATTTAAGTATAGAACAAGGTCTGAGGGCGTAGCACTTATGGAAGAAACTTTTAAACCTTAAAAATATCATTTAATGTCTCAAAATAGTTCTAAAAAATTTCAAACCCTAATTTTCTAAATAAAAACTCACAGATTAAAATGACAAGCTGATTACTCTAATTATTTCACTCTAAAAACATCAAAATCAAGAACAAACACTATAATAATACTATTTGAATAAGTTATTATATATTATTTACTTTTTATATCACTACTTACCATGCTACATATACACAAATTATTTTATGGACATGAGAAAGAAATCAAAAATCCCTTTATAAAATCGCAGAGAAAAACTTTTTAGCTATAAGGTTAAAATCAATAGTGGAACATGGAATTCAAATTTACAAGTAGCCAACCTTCAAGAAAGAGTATATTTTCAAGTACTTTCACAAACAACTCTGGCCATAGATTTCGAAGTTCTATTCCCAAGGATGTGACACTTTAACTTAATAATGTAAGCTACACATACCTTTAAACCTGATAGAGAAATTCGGATATTTGACTTTATATTTAAATTGAGAAAGATATTATAAGGAAAGATATAAAATTCAAATTTCGAATTGGATTCATATCATTCCACATATAAACCGAAAACACATTTACACATATCTAACATGATATATGGTATACAACTAAAGTTAATGATGTGGTATACAATTAAAGTTAATGGTTGTCAACAAGTCCACTTCCATCTCGACAACGCGTGATTGTAAAGTTCTTGCTTGAGCACTTCGGAATTTTATGTTTTTAATTTTACCAAAGTTCGAGTTTTCTAAAAGAGATTTTGGATTTTATTTAATAGTGGAAAGTTCAGAGTTAAAATATTGTAATTCTTATTAATGTGATATTTTCTGAAAATCCTTTTAAGAGGGGAAAAGCTAGGGAGTCTATCCTTATAGAGATATTTCTGTTTTTTTTAAAATGTTTGGAAAATATAGAGCTTTAGTCTTTGTGGATGGGGAGGTTGTTAGTATGGAGAATGATAAAATGATAGGGAGTTGAAATTAAATGTTATAATTAAAATATGTAGGATGGAAATGAAAAAATACAGTGTAATATATACATAGTATGGAAATGAAAAAATACAGTGTAATATACATAGTATGGAAATGAAAAAATACAGTTTAATATACATGGGATGGAAATGGAAAAATACAGTTAAAGAATTGTAAAGGTGAGAATAATTGGAAAGTATAAAGTTTAAGTTTTAATATATATAATTGTAAATTTAAAAATAAAGTTAAGGATTAGAAAGGTTAAAAGATTTTTCCAAATATTATAGATATTATTACTATAATGAAGTTGAGGATGGACATCTAAAGATTAATGGTAGAAAATGAAAGGTGATTAAGTATAAGAAGATCAAATTTCTAATAATATTGGTGGGACCATGTAAGTAATTCTTATAAAAAAGTCCAGTGTAACAATAAACTCCCATCATGGAACATATAAGCCATCTCTATCAAATAAATCTAGTAGTAAGCCACATATGGCTAAAAAATTATTAAGTGTCTTAGAATCTTCAAACAAAAATATGCATTTTGTAGATTATATATGAGATAAATATTGGAATGAAAATTCATTTGTATTTTATACTGGAAGTTGAATTTAAATAAAATGTACATGTTTGGCTTCTTGGTATAAGAAAGAATTTCAAGCTCATAATTGTTATGGGAATTTCAAATTCAAAGTTGTCATATTTAACATAATTGGCATAGACTTTACTTGGTGAACCACTTTTGGCATGTAAATAAATGTAACGAAAGGAAGATTGCATGGAAGCAATTAAGTAAATAGTTCAAGTGGAGATACCTCACCTATCATTATAGTGTGGGTAATATTAATGAATTCCATGTTACGATTTTGAGTTAAAATGAAAATCAATGGAATATTTAACTAAATTTTTTGAGCTATTGAATTTTGAGTAATGTCAAAAAAATATTAGAGATGAAAAGGATTAGAGGTCACCAAAGCAATTTCTAGCAAAATTGGCGATCCAAAAGTGATAAGAAACTAGTCAAGTTTTCAAAGAAGATACCAAGGAAACCAATTCAATGTTTGGCATGTAGAGAATACCACATGTACATGGATTTATCTCACCAAAAGGAGAAAAGTATAGCTATTTACAATATTAAAGAATCCACTATTGTGAATGCTGCAACACAAACAATTCCTAAGATTTATGTAATATTGAAAGACCACTAGGTAGATCAACAATCAATTATGGTCAAATTTGAAGGAAAGGTTGTCAATTAATTGATTTCCATTTTAATTTATCTAATAACTAGTCATAATTACATTACTCCTAAGATTTTTGAAACTCATTCTAGTAAAAATGAAAACATAGTAAGTGATTGCTAGTCCAAATAGCTATTCAAGGCAAGATAAAGGTTAGTGTGGTGCTAGAGACTTGTCCATTAGATTTAAATTGGTTCTTTTCACATGAAGGATTGAACATTTTTCCTCTTGGTTCCTATGATATCCTCATTGGTATAGACTAGTTGGAAGCATATTGGGATAAAATTTATTGTTGCAACAATAATGGTTATTTGGAAATGATGATGAAGGGCATATGAGATAATTGAGGATGGTTTTGAAATTACATAGGGAGCATAAGCTATATAAAAATATCAAAAAATATATTTTTTACAAGAATGAAATTCATTATTCAGACCATATTATTTGTAAAGGAGTATTAGTGGATCAATAAAATATTGAAGTCATAATTAATTGGCATAACACTTCAAGTAATGTAACATATGTGAGATACTTCATGGATATTGTTAATTGTTATCAATGATTTTTATAATTAGTTACCTAATTACTTCTGCGCAAAAAAGGAAGAATTTTCCACTAGTCTAAAAATGTGATTAAAATATTCCAAGCAATGAAAATGATTCTCACAAATGCTCTAATTCTCAAAATTTACAAACCTAGATAATTTTATTTTGGTACACCAAATATTTATTGGAAGATTCAATAGAGTTCTCATGCAAGTCAATCATGTAGCATGTTATGATTCATGGAAATTAAAAGAACATAAGAAGATCCATATTACTCATGAATTCAAAATTGATGTAGCTATGAAATATTAAAACATGTATGGATTACTTCAATGGGAATGGTATTTGATATCATCATTTATCATAATAACTTGAAGTCCTTTGGTTGTCCCAACTTGACTATTAAGCAAGCAAGGTAATTGGAAATTCTATGTAAATTTGATTTTGATATCTAGTATAAATTTAAAGGAAGACAAAATTGTTGAAACACTTATTAGAATGATGCACGTAATAGCTATTAATTTTTTAAAATAAGATATGAAGGAAAAGTGTTGTTAATTATCTTGCTAAAGATTAACACTATTTTCCAACTGAAGGATAAATTGTAGCAAGATAAAATAGAGAATACATATGAATGTTATCATTTAAGTTATATTATTCTTTTTAATTATAAAAATAGATTGTATATTGCCAACATTCAGAGTTGAGAACAATTGTTATAGATGGAATTCATAAGATGCCATAATTTTTCCATCTATGATTCATAAAATACCATGGACATTACATAGGATAGTTCATCACAATAGATTTGATAAAATTAGTACAAAATCTACATTATGAGGGTTAATTTTCATTTATTAATTATTTTTTTCTTTTATGCATGTACTAGATAAAATGAATAAAATAGAAAATAAATGAAATAAAATTGCACACTAACCATAGTGAACACAAAATATGCTCTATGAAACCTTTATGCGAGAAACTCATTTGGAAGGTGAGGTTTTTATTCTCTCTTTAATCTAGAATGGAAATAATGCAAGTAGAAAGGAGAAGGCACTCTTTGCGGAGTTACCTATGATATATGCGTTATAGGATGCGACAGACACCAATTCCTTTTTTTATGATGTCTCACTCAGAAACCCTAAGTTTTTGTGCTCTACTGTGTATAAGGTAAAATAAAAATGAATCGACCACATTTTCTTCTTAGTGACCTGTTATAACGCAACTTGATAGCCAACTAGGGGTTAAGTCTGACTCACTCAACCCTTATCTAGAATTATAAATTTGACCATTCTAGAGTCTTCTTCATAGTAATTATGTGGCTAGCATCATTTCTTTCAATAATGAAGGTTGATGTGGCATCCTCTCAAGGTATTGTGGTCAAATAGGAATACCAACATCTATGTGGAATAAATTTTGCATACAAACTCTTGTTGACATCTTTTTTGGACCATTGCAAAGGAATATGGGTGTAGAACAACATCATGGGGTATAATACAAGAAAGAGTTTTTGGACCACAATAAAGTTCATATGATGCATAAAACTACCCCTAGAAGGTTTCAAACCCAAATTCTCCAAAATAGGACCCTTCGATAAAAATGGACCTGTGAGCTAATTCCTCTAATTTTTCCATTCTAACAACATTGAGATGAATGAAAAATAATATAATGATCTAACATGGATCAAATATACCCAATTTTTAGGATTTTGGTCCATTAAATTTCGAAGATCATGTTTCCCCTATCTTGTATTTTTGGATATCTTATGCAAAACTGTATCCTTTGTAAACTCTACCTAGACAACTACAAGTAAGTCCTCTATCGAATCTAAGACTTTCCCCTCTTCCTTATCCAATGTGGAAGGCTCATAAAGTTTGACATGTTTAGCATTCATTATTGAGAAAATGTGCATGTGTGGGGATATACTAAGTTTTTAGGAATTATATCCCATATTTTCAAATATATTGGAAAGACGATATCACAGAGCCTTGATTTTATTACCATGACCCTATAGCCTCTCCTTGTCAATTTTAACCATACTCTATCTCCCAACCTGAGTGACCTTTATGCTATTTGTTAATCATCTTTGGTATTTTATTTTTTTTATGAGTTATTTACCATATCATGTACTTGAAAATGAATCTGTCCAATTTTCTTGATTAATTGTTTCCCTTTAAATCATCATAAATGATAGCGTCCCTTAATCCTTCTTGCTACTCATATAAAATGTCTAATGATGAAGGTAGAAAATATCAAAAAAGAGTTTCAAATGGGGACTTACCAATACAGGTATGGACTTCTCTACTATAAGAGTGTTGTACATATACTAGTTTTCCTACCCAAGTGTTTAGATGATTCTAATTGTAGTCCCTCAAAAGATACTCTGAATTCTTGTTCACTACATATGATTTCCCATCTATTTGTGTGTAATGTTGTAGACCTATTCAAATACATGTTCATCTTCTCCCAAAATGTAGTCCAAAATCCATTGAGAAATATGGTGTCCATGTCTAAAATGATGCCCCTTGGTATCTGAAAGTGCACCCAAACCTATTTAAAGGAAAAAATTGATGTTTATTTCCTTTCAATGTTGTTTTCATTGGGCATCAAATAACATTTTTTGTTGAACTTGTCAATTATCACAAGTAGGTAGTTATGTCCCTTCTTACTTGTTGGTAATCCTCCCACAAAGTCCATGCAAACACTTTTTGAAGGATTAGTGGGTATAGGTAAGGGATGGTGTAGGACCTACTTCCTATTACTAGGCTTAGTGGTATAACAAATAATAAAACCTATTGTGAACCTAGATACATCTTCGTAAATTATAGGCCAATACGCATACTCTCTAAGTTGGGTATTTTATTGCATACACCAAAATTCCTTGCAACCTTGGAGGTGTTAGCCTCTTTGATTAATTGCAACTGCTCAAATTTAGGAACACATATCTTGTCTACCTTGTAGAGTAACCCATTATGGACATGATATTCAAATCTTCTTTCTAAATTTCGTACATGACTCTAACTCTACAAATACTAAGACAGCTCCTTAAAGTCATCATCCTCTGTATATGCCTCTTTGTATTCATCATGGACTAAAGGCTCTATGTGCATTAGAGTTTCCAAAGCTTCCATTTTTTATGTGGATTGCCTTGAAAGCATTCGATTCCACTTGTTTGTGTTTCCCTTCTTATACTTTATTGTTCAATAAAACTACTCTGAGAACCTCATCCACTTGTAGTGTTTGATCTCGTATAAATTACTTTGGGCATGTAGGTATGCAATGCATGGTGATCTATGTTGCTGAAACTCTCCTTTCACGTTAGATAATGTTTCCACTTTTTGATAGCTTGCAGTAAAGCATACAGATATTTGTATGTAGGGTAGTTGAGAACTTCCCAATGAAACTATTCGAAATAGAATCACATTTTCCTTTTACCCTGCAACAGGACTACTCCCATGACATGCCACTTGTATTTGTCTACACGTCAAAGGGTTGCTATGAGTTTGGTAACAAGAAAATTCTTCCATAAATAATTCTCTTTAATTCTTGAAAGGCCTTTTACTAACCCTTCCATCACTAGAAACTCTTACCACTCACTGGTATAGTGTGGAGTGCTACAACTACAACTAAAAATGAAGCTATGAATTTATTTAGGTAACTATGCTACCCCAACAAAAATCCAGACCTAAAAATCATTTTCAGGCATTAGCCACTTCATGTTGGCCTCAATATTTGTAGCATCTATCTTAAGCACCCCTCCACCAATAGCGTAGACTAAATACACAACTTATTTCTATGAAAACTCACTTTTTTTAAAATTTGTGGTAGCTAGTGCTTCTTGAAAGTCTATAACACTTTAATCAAGTATGAGATGTGCTTCTCCTAGGTAACACTATAAACTAGTATTATTTCCCAAATAAAAAATAAAAAATGAATATAGATAAGGATGGAATACATTAATCATTAATATCATGAATATAGTTGGTGCATTACATATTCCAAATGGCATGACTAACCACTCTTATGAACCTTCTCTAGTTTTGAAGGTGGTCTTTTAGGTGTCTTTTTCTTTGACTAAAACTTGATGATACCTTGATTTTAAATGGAGCTTGGTGAAATACTTTACTTGGTACAATTGACATAACCAATCATCAATTCTCAGTTGGGGTGCTTTTCCTTGGACATAATATGTTTTAACACTCTAAAATCAATGCAAATTTCAAAGCCCCATCCTTCTTTGGCACAATTATAATGGGTCACACACAAGATGAGGTACTTGGTTTATTCCCATGTTGCTCCAATAGTTGCCACAAATTATTCTTCAATTAACATACCTCTAGAATTGATTATTTGTATAGCCCAATATTTCACAATGGAGAATTTATCAACAACTAGACCTTGTGCTCCACTTCCCTCTTAGGTAGTAAGCCTTTAGGCTCCTAGAAGAGTTTAGTATAGGCATATAACAACCCGTCTAATTGTTGTATCAATTATTTAGTACACCTCTTTATGGATTCCTTGACCATATTCACGGTAAGAAACTAATAAATTTATAATTTCTGATCTACTATAACTTACACAATGCTTGTAGCTATAGAGTGGATGGTGATTGATGTTGGTGACACTATCCCTTTACATCAAATAATGTTTCCATTTGTTGATAGCTTGTACTATGACACAGATCTCTTCATTATAGGTGTGGTAGTTTATAAATGCACCATTAAACACTTCAAAATGGTAAGGTGCATGCATTTTATCTTACATTAATACTATTTCCATGACATACCCACTCACATTTGTCTCCACCTCAAAGTGTTGCTACAAGTTTGGTAACAACAAAATTGGTGCTTGATTATTTTTTTGTTAATTTTTTAAAGTCCTTTTACTAACCATTTGTGAACAAGAAACTCTTTCCAGTCATTGTTATAGCATGGAGCCATGAAGCTACTATAAAAAATGAAGTTATGAATTTCCTCAGGTACTATGCTACTACAACAAAACTCCTAACTTTAGAAACATTTTTAGGCATTGGCCACTTAATGATGGCCTCCATCTTTGTAGGATATATATAAATATCCCCTCCACCAATCATGTAAACTAAGTACACCAATTACTACTATGAAAACTCACATTTTTATAAATTTTCGATAGTGATTACATCTTCAAAGTCACTAGCACCTTAATCAAGTGGGAGACGCGCTCCTCCTAGGTGGCATTGTAAACTACTCCATCACCCAAATAAACAATAGAAAATAAATATAAATAAGGATTTAATACATCAATCATTAATCTCATGAATATAGTTGGTATATTACATAGATCAAATGGGATGAGTAACCACTCATATAAGCCTTGTCTAGTTTTAAATGTGGTCTTCTATGTGTTTTCTTCCTTGACTCGAACCTATTGATACCTTACTTTTAAATCCAACTTGATGAAATAGTTCACTTGCTACAACTGATATAGTAGATCAATAGTTATGGGTAGAGGGTACCTTTTCTTGAACATAATATATTTTAACACTCTACAATCCATGCACATTTACCAAGTCCCTTTATTCGGTGGCATAATTATGATGGGTCACGCACAAGGTGAGGTACTTGATTTATTCACACATTACTCCAATAATTCCTGCAACTTCTTCTTTTCTTAACTTAATTTCAAAATGGATTATTTGTATATCCCAATATTTCACAATGGAGAATCTAGCGACATTTAGATTTTCTTCTCCACTTCCCTCTTGGGAAGTAAGTCTTAATGCTGCTAGAACAATCCCTTATATGTCTATAGTGACCCCTCCAATCGTTGTCTCTATTCTTTGGAAAAACCCTTGAAGGATTCCTTGACCATATTGACTCTTCACTAGATTGGTTTTCTCTTAAAAATAGTAAAACATACTTCTTCATAGAACTAATCAATTTGTTAGCTTATTTGGCAACTACTAGTGAAATCTTGGATTTTCCCTTCAATGTGTAGATGATGAATGATTCTCCATCCTCAATGTGGTAGTACTATTTTTCTCTACACATGACGGTTTCATCCCATATATATCTATTTAAGGACTCCCCAAAATAATTTCACATACATAAAGTGGAACCACATCTAATTCTACTTCATTAGTAAAATTAACACGAATGGAAAATTTCATCCTAGACTATTTTCTTACCTTAATTTCCACATCCTTATTTACCCACCCCAATGGATATGGGTTAGCATGATCTCAAAACTGTAATGTAAGATTTTCTACTAGATCCATTATTATGAGGTTAGAATGTGAACTTGGGTCAAGTAGGGCTTTGATATTTGTCTTATTTACATAGAACTTAACATGGAAGAGCTTGGTCATCTCCTTCTCTTCCTAATGATGAAGGATACTAAATTTCATCTTCATATATACTAAGGTGTAAAATATATTATTTTCCACATTAGAGATGTTTTCCACTTGATTTATCAAATATGTGGTGAGAGGATTCCTTTTCATCCCATCCTTCTTCTAGAAATTTAGTTTCAGCTATGGATGCAATTTCCAACACTTCTCCTTTATGTGACCATTAATATTGTGATTATTAAAATAATTTCTATGTTCCTTTCACTAATATGAAGTGGATACTTTCTTATTTTCCTTTTATTCTTTACGCTTCTTCTTCCATTCCATGAAAGCTTCTAGTGATATGTATATGTCAAGCCACTTGACTACCCTTTCTTTTGGCTTGTGTTTTCAAGACATTGTGTCGACTCCTTAACCATTATTGTCTTAAATGATATCACCTACTTTCATAGATGGCTATCTAAACACACAAAATACTTGAATGTTACATATGGCCTCTTGGGATAAGTAGCCAACATTATGGACATCTTCTTGAATATAGTGGTGTATTCTTGTATACATTCCCTTACCCCTTCTTGAAGTAGTTCCACTATATCCATCGATCCTCTACATACCTGATACGGTACAATTGGGACTATATGAGGGCTTTAAAATCCTTTAGCTTAGTGTCCTTGGGATCACCCTAACATAATTGGGACTTTATTTGGGTTTTAAAGTCTTACTTATTTTCTATGGGATCACCCTATAGCGTCGATTTCTTCATATCAATTTCCCATCGAAGGTAATTTCCCTCTAACTCCAATCCAGAAAATGATATTTTATATTCCTAATATATGTGGTTAATGCTAAATTATACATATAACAATTATAATTAGTCATTTAATTTTATAGCTACAATGTCAGATTCATACAAATTGATTTCAACCTTTGCTTCCAACTTACTAAGGGATTATGAATGTGTAATGGCTCAAACTTAGCTTCTATTTTTTAGCTTCTTTCACTCCTCCTTCTTCGTATTTTCTTAGTCTGCCAATTTTCCCTTTACTACAACCTTTGAGTTGGAACATACATCTTCTTTGATTCAAACCTTGTTTACTAGAGCTTCCATCATGAGGCTCATATTACAACTAGTTGGTATGAATTATGCTTCTAACCTTGAGAATATCTCCTGTGCAGATCTTGAATTTTATTATGAATATATTTGTTAGCCATTGTTAGGATTTTAAGAATATTTCTTAAACAAATTCTTTGATCCCCAATATCTTCCCACATAATTCCCAAAGAAAATTCGTTTGATACTAATATGATATGTAAGTTGTCATGGATATTCAAAATTTTTTTATTTTTGCTTTTCCAATTGATCTAATAAAACTAGGTTAAAATCTCTTAAGGTTACTTCCTTACATTCCAAATTTATTATCATTTTTTCCTTATGCTTGTAATATATAAAATGTGAAAACCATAGAACAATGAAATAAAATCACACGCCAACCACCATAAGCACAAGATATGCTTTGGGAAACCCTTACAAGACAAAACCTAGTTGAAAGGTGAGGTTTATCTACTATTTATTCTAGAATGGAAATAATTCATGTACAAAGGAGAATGTTCTCTTTGTGTTTTTATATAAGACCTATGGATAGAGATATTACTATAGACACTAAACTTCCTCTATTATGATCTCTTCTAGAGTCTTATTGTTATCGGGAAAACTAGTGTCCATTCAGAGCTGTTAGTCCCACTAAGATGGGTAGCTATCTTAGAAACAAACAAACTAAAGTTGCTTTTGTTTTCCTTTATGAGAGATAGATGAGGGAGAAGCAGAGAGTACCAACCTCAGTCTTTCACTTGGCTCCTAGCTTGTTTCCTCCCCCCTTTGACAGAGCTTCACCACTCTTTCCTCAATTGTCCTGCTTCAAAGAACACCTGTAGAGTCAAAGCAACATAATACCATCAAAGCATAGAGGTCTATAACCATAAACAATATAGGATCAGATGTATATTAACCATACAAATGCATACACCATTACAAGATTCAGAAGCATACAAGAATATGGAGGAAAACGCAAATAGCTTTATTGATAAAAGTAGTAGAAGAGAGGATTACAACCCAGCGGTCTAAACCAGTGTCATTATCCCATC
The DNA here is from genome assembly GCA_000404065.3 of Pinus taeda. Lineage (NCBI taxonomy): Eukaryota > Viridiplantae > Streptophyta > Pinopsida > Pinales > Pinaceae > Pinus > Pinus taeda. Next base: position 80,720 of record APFE031201465.1, read on the forward strand.
ATGAAAGCCCTCTTCACCTCATGAGAAGCTAGATCACCTAGCACTACAATGTTTCACAGAGAAACCAACAGCACTTGCTTACAAAAATACAAAATTCCAGCCTCTGGATCTCTAGGATGAGGGATCCACATGTAGATATTTGCAGGGGGTGAGTCGGCTTCTGGGATTTTTATTAGTGCCATTTCTCTGATAGTTCTTGGTTCCACTTGGAGATTTCATGATCTCTTACTCATCCCTAGGTGAATTCAAAGAGGCAAGTGTCATATGAGCAGTTTCTACAAGATTCCCTGGGTTTCCACCTAGCAAACTACCTCTGCCCTTTATGTACTCTTGCCCATCACATCCTACAGAAGGGCTTTTCAATATGCATCACACCCCTTGTGTGCAATAGGTGAGGTGCATCGCAACTTGACCAGGGAGCGGGTGAGATGGTCCAGTTTTGACTAGTTCTGAGTAGTATTTCAGGGAGAACTTCTTGGAAATGATGTAATTAGCTAACCTTGATCCTTTAGGTTATGAAACAACACTTTTAGAGGTTTAGAAGCCCTTGGTTTATGGACATATGTGATTGGGGCTGCAGTGCCCAAATATGTCTGTAACAGTTGCCCCCTAAAGCATGAGGTCGTAAATCTTTTGATGTCGAGTGAAATGCTTTATCATGAGGATTCGAGGATTTTCGAAACTGGAAGGTGACCTGTAATAAGATACAATACAATACATTATCTTCATCATATTTTCATGATCAATCTGAGGCAGGCATTCCCATGCTCAACTTTATAAATTCATTTTCATGTACATAGGACAAACAACTGTCTATGTGGCAGACTGATGATTCTGGGCGAGCCATCATCCCTTGCCTTGGATGATTATCTGTACAGCTATGATGTACATTTGACGTCTTTATTTTTCCTAAATATATTGCAGCTCGGATGGATGAAACTAGATCCATGGTCTTCAAACTCGTTCAATCTTTTCCCGAAGTACAAGTCGATCCATGTGAAAAGATGTTCTAATGTCGAACATGGAAATAACTCACCTGATTACCAGCCAATGATATAATCTATTAATAGGTGCGAGAGGAATCACCGATAATGATGATGACCCTCAAGGTACTGCAATACAATTCACATGTGTTATAGACATATTTCGGCACTGCAACCCCAATCATATATTTCCATAAACCAAGGGCTTCTGAGTCCCTAAAATTGTTGTTTCACACCCTAAGGGAATAAGGTCAGTTGATTACATCATCTCCCAGATGTTCTCCATGGAAAAATGCTCAGGACTGGTCAAAATTGGACCATACAGATTTCTCAGTGCTAAGGGTGTGATGCATCTCACCTACCACATGCAAAAAGTGTGATGCGTACTGAAAAGCCCTTCTGTAGGGTGCAGTGGGTGAGAGTAGACAAATGGCCGAGACAGTTTGCAAGGTGGATGATCATGGAAGCTTCCAGAAACTTCTCCTGTGAAACTTGTCTCTCTAAATTCGCCCAGGGATGAGTGAGAGATCATGAATCTCCAAGTGGAACCAAGAACTATTAGAGAGAGGACACTAATCAAAAATCCCATAAGCTGGCTCAACCCCCTGCAAACATCTATATATGGATCCCTCATCCCAGAGATCCAGAGGCTAGAATTTTGTATCTTGTAAGGAAGTGCTATTGGTTTCCTGGTGGAACATCATCATGTTGGGTGATCTAAGCTTTCCATGAGGTGAAGAAGGGCTTTCATGCTAGGAGGATGACGCTGCGTCAGATCAATGGGTTGAAATCCTCTCTTCTACTCTTTCTATCAATAAAGTTATTCGAGTTTTCCTCCACATTCTTATATGTTTGATGATATATGCATTTGTGTGGTCAATATATATCTAGTCCTATATTGTTTATGATTGTATATCCCAGTACTTTGAAGGTATTATGTTGCTTTGACTTTACAGGTACTCTTTGAAGTGGGGTAAGCAAGGAAGGAGCCACAAATATCTGTCAGAGAGGAGAAGGAACAAGCAAGGAACCAAATGAAAGATTGAGGTTGGTATTCTTTGCTCCTCTCCTATCTACTTCTCATAAAGGAAAACGAAAGTAACTTTAGTTTGTTTGTTTCTAAGATAGCTACCCATCTTAGTGGGACTAGCAGCTCTACATGGACACTAGATTTCCCGATAACAAAATGGCAACTCCACTGGGGACCAAATAGGTTGTTTTCTTGTGTAGATTTGTTTGCTTTATAAACTATAGACGGAGCCTACAGTTAAGACAACTAGCCTTCGAACTACATTTGCTATGCAAGTGAAAATTAGATCAATGCTGCTTCAGTCTATCTCTGGGTTTTATTTATAAACTAAAAAATTGATCTGCAAACATCCTAATTGCCCTGGTGGTGGCTCAAGTAACCTCATTAGATCAGCCCCATGATTTGCATTTACTGACTATCATTAGCTCGGCCTAAATCCTTGAACTAAGCTACAAGCTGTGACCAAAAACCAAGTTAAATTCTCATCCCTGGACCATCGCACCTTCTCCTCTTGGCAATCTGGATGCATCACACCTCCCGTGTGTAGTAGGTGAGATGCATCCCTGTTTCTATGTGTTACAAGTGCGATGATGAGATAAGACTATTTCTACCTCCAGATTTTGGTTTTTCTTTACTCTCTTAAGCTTTATTGAGGAGTTTTGCTGTCTGTGATCAGTATACCACTGTGGAAACTCCCTTCCTTTGCATTATTCAACCTCCATTGTACAAAGAATTGTGAATGTTTTAATGTATTGTTTGCGATTTACAGTTCTCTTTTACAAAGAAGTAGCCTAGTCTAACTGTCATCTTTTGATTTAGAAGTGCCGCAAGTGTCATTTTCAGTCAAAGGAAAGAATCCTACTCTTACTGATGGTCGATTACACTTTTACTCTTGTATTTGATATGAATTAATAGTATTTCAAGTGTCAAAAGCAGTTTTCAATTAGAAATCGCAAAGTGTCATCATTGTCTTCCTTTCGTCTTTTGAAGAGAAAATTGTTAATACTATCATTTTGAAAAGATAATTCATATTTGTGCTCAGCATTCTTTTTGTCATTCACACATTAAGAAAGAGGAAAACAAATACATGCACGTGTATTTGCATTTAGATTGCTTGTTGATTTTGATTTGGGGTAGTGCATCTAGTGTGTGCTCTCTGCTTTGTGTTGAAAGAATCTCACTTCTCTTTCCTTAGTAGCTAGGATTTTCATTGCAAAAAGAAGAATAAATAACTGTTTATCATCTTAGATTGCATTTTAGGAATTGTATATCTACATCACATGGTGAATCTTAAAGGCAAACCTCTTAAGAAAGATCAACTGTAAAATAAATTCAATGAACATAAAAACGATTTGGAACCTAATGCACTACATTTAGAAGTCTAGGCTAGAGATGTATTCTGGCAGCGTAAAGCCTAGTAACTATCACTTTCATCGAAGGTTGGGTGATTCCTCCTCTTTGAGACAACAAGTTCCAGTATGGACTTGTGCTCCCACGTACCATTGAGTATAGTTTGGGAGACCACAATATGCTATATCCTTTATCCTTAGGAAGCCGTGTCTGCTGCCCTATCGATCGCAATGCACTGAACAATTTGGGAAGATTGACTGCCATACCATAAAAAGTATTCTACAGTTTTACGATTGGTTTGGTAATCCATCTGTCTAGATTTCCAGAGTAGTCTCATTCATTCCTTTTCAGACTCCTTAAAGGAAAAGGTCCATCTGAGCACTTGCCACTTCAGGCTCATTAAAAATCAAAGGTGACTAGAGTGATCTTTAGCTTTTTCTCGACTCTTAAAAATTGAAAAAGAAAGTTGTGTCAAAGCGTCTAAAATTCATTTAATTTGGAATCACTTTTTCCCCTTCATTTTGAGTTGATCAATTAATCCACAATCGTGGAAGAAAGTCAATCGAAACCCTGTCATTCACAGAGATTAATGAGTCAACCATCTTTGACTCTGGAAACGAAACTATTCTAGACAAAGCGAACTCGTTTAACTAGATCAAAGTCCCCTGGTTTGCTTGGAACTTGTGTTCCAACACCCTGAGGGACTCTGGTTACTCCAACTATTTCTGGTATCCCTGCCTTTAAAGAAGAAGTTTCGTAGCCACAAGAGGACATTAGAACTGATCCTAGTGTAATGGTAAACGCTTCTATTCCTAAACTGACTCCATCTACAGTTGACTCGGAAGGTGTTACCCCTCAAACATCTGTCGTTGTAGAGTCTATAACTTCTTCAGCACCAGAAATATTTTACGGACCTGATGGTCTACCTCTCCCACTTGGATTGATTGCTATCGAAGAGATTGTGGAGGATCCTCCATCCAGTACTCCATTACATTTTGGAGCTGGGATCACCCTATATCCTTCTTCATTAGAATTTAGTCTCCCTTCATCGCAAGTTCTTGTAGAATCGCTAGGAAACCTTTTAGATAGATTAGATATGTCTGAATAATTGTCGACATCTACGACTGTGTCATCTGATGCAGTAGCAACAGAACCTCTTGCTACTACTCCAACAATGTTCACTGGTGTACCATCTGTCCCAAATAGCTCTTAACCGCTAGATGGAGTCCATCCAGGTACTGTTTTGACAATATGGTTTGTTCGCGTTTGTTCATCCAGAGTAATATCTGGAATCTCTTATGTTGAGTCTCAGCAAATTGATTCTTCGCAGCAGTATCAATTCGTGCAGCCCGGTCCCCAAAGGCAAATCATTCCTTTGAGCACTGGATTGTTGCCGTATGGGGGGTAGTATGCCCTTTCATTGTTCCCTCCAGGAGAACAACCATATGAGAGTTCGTAACAGAATTTGGGTCATGTTGGAATTACGTCTAGCGGTTGGGTGCCAATACTGCCTCAACAACCAAGAGTTGTATACTCAATGGAATGAAGTCTACCTGTGTCAAATCTCCCCACTACACCGGCTATTGTGACGGTGTCATAATTACAAGCATTGCTTGTTGTATGCCAACCTCAAGTTTCTCAGGTCGCAATACAAAAGCCTCTTGTATACACGACGCAACCACAATGACCGATTAGTCACACCTTAACTGGAGTGACCCAGGATCAAATGGGTACTATTACCCCTCATCTTTGTCAAACAGCTAGTATTGGACAACAACAAATGGCTTCACAACCATGGTTGGTACAATATCAACAACCGCAATTCCAACAAGCTTACCAAGGATCTGAGAAAAAAATATTTGTGAGTAATGGGCAACCGTATATTCAAAATGGTCAACATCAATCATATCATTATGGTTATACCCATCAACCTTACCAAAGTTATCAACATCAAATGCATTATGGTGGTATGCAAAGACCCACTGCTCAGGCAATCCCATATTATTTTGGGTATGCTTCACCAAACCTAAATCAACAGTTGCCCTTCGTGGCAGCTTTAGAGTTACCAGATCTAAATCAGCTAACAAACAATCCAATTTCTTGTGCCCCTTGGTGGTTGGCGATTCCTCATAAATGTCTGTCAGATACTCTTAAATTTAATGGAAATTCGGGTGAAGACCCGTCGAATCATGTGACGACCTTTCATCTGTGGTGTTCATCCAACACTCTAAATGATGATTCGATTAGGATTTTCCTTTTTCAGTGAACGTTAACTAGTCTGGTAGAAAAATGGTACATCGAATTTCCTAGAGCTTCAATTAATAACTTCAGCACCCTTGCCACAACCTTTTTAACCCATTTTCAGTTACCAATAAGGTACAAAATAGGAACAAAGCTTCTTACCAATTTCAAGCAGACGACGGCCACTCACATATCTGATCATATTCATGAGTGGCGATGTCATCATAGAATGGTAAAAACATATGTTCCTGATCAGCTGCTAGCTGAACGGTTTATTAAGTCATTGTTACCTTCTATCACAAAAGATGTGGCAAAGGGAGGGGTAATCACTGAAGAGCAAGTCATTGCTTGTGTGCAATATCTAGACTTGATCTATACTCAGTCTGGCATGCTCTATGACAAAATCCTTGATGCTCCTAGACTGGATTTTTCCATTCCTCCTCCTCCTAAATCAAACAGAGACTCTCATGTCGACGATGGCATGATAGGTACGACTAGCACAAAAACTGTAAAGGCTACATCAAAGAAAGCTCGTACAGTTTCTAGTCAAAATGCAAATGAAGAACTTCTTGCCTCAGAGGTAAATGTCGTGTCGAATGACAAAGGAAAAGAACTGAAGCAACCAGGAGGCAAGAAGAAAAAGAAAGGGAAAAAGAAGAAACAAGAGGAGTCATCTCCTGAAAAATCTTCAGCAAACCCTTCTGGAGAAAGGAAACCAAGTCATCCATGCTTTATATACGATGAGGATCATTGGATGAAATACTGTCCGCATAAAGCTGAGCTTAGGAAACTCTTAAAGAATTCAAAAACCTCAGTGGTATTGAGTGATCTGTTTCCAAACCCAGGAACCAATCTGGTTGCTAGTGGCAATGCTTCCCCAACCCAAGTGCTTATGTTGTCCGTTTTGAAACAACAAAATGATGCTTTGATATCGAAAAGGAATAAAGATTACGTGAATCCATAGCTGTCGAACAACAAGGCTACTAATCAACCTAATAGTTCGACAACAACTTCAATCGAAGTTGTGCCACCCATCATTCCTGAGTTGACGATAAAGCCACCAAAGGGAGTAGTACACAAATCGACATTTAATCCTCATGCCAGAGTAACACAGAATTATAATATAGTAGAGGACCTGGCCCAATCGTCGTCCGCTATGTCGACACTTGAGGTACTACAAAATTGCCCCTTCCAGAAGAAAGCTCTATTATAATTAATACTTGGGATTGACCGAGCGGATTCCAATATTTTGACCTTTAATCATAAAGGATATGACCCGCAGCTACTAGCCCAACTTGCTTTCCTTATTCAAGTGAAAGTCCTCAACAAAACTGTTCATCGAACAATTATTGATGAGGGGGCATCCACATGTATTATGTCAATGAGTTGCTGGAAAACTTTAGGCTCACCACCCTTGTTGTGATTGTCGACTCGTTAAAAGCATTTGATGGATGAACATACACTCCATACGGGATCTTAAGTAACTTGCAAGTTGAACTGGGGGGAAAAACAATAGAAATTGATGTTGAATTTATCGACAAAAACGTCGATTACAACATCCTACTGGGAAGGCCCTGGATATATGCTATGGCTATTGTTGTGTCGACATACTTCAAAATATTGCATTTCCTTTCCAAGGAGGAATTACAATCATCGACCAACAAACATTTCTCCCTAATAGTTCACAAGTTACGGGAAGCATTCCGATGATCCATGGGAGCTCTCAATTGCTTCAAAATATCAGAGTAGGCCTACTAAAAGACTCCACATTGACGGGCACTTTTGCCCTACCACCTCCAAACAATATGGTAGAAGTGGCCACGATGGGAACCTGCTATATGGTGTCTTCCATTCAGAAGATGTCTAAACATGATATTAGCATGGATCATCATCAGGTTTTGCCTCCAAGCCCAATAGAAATATTGTAGCAATCAATTTTTTCAGCATGGGAGGCAAACCCAAATCAATGCTCATCAAGAGTTTGGATAGATAGGTCTAAGGAATACAGTACCTCTTCAGATCCTTGGTCACATGAACACTCTACAGACAAGGGAATTGTTCAGTCAACGATGATTGATGGGGTACCATGGGAAGACTACGACCATTGTTCCCATCTTCCAGATTACAAAGAAGATTGTTCCAGTGACCTTGATCATCCTTCAGTTTTTGATTTCCTATCAAATACTGTAAATATGGTGGATTCTGAGTGAAACTTGTCCAATATTGAAGATACTATTGCCATCAATATCTCGACCAAACCAAATGTTGTAGAGAATATTCATGTCGGCAAATCGTTTTCTTCTTCAGAACTGGAAGTATATTACACTCTCTTTCATGAGTACAGAGATGTCTTTGCATGGTCATATGAAGAAATGTTAGGCATTGACTCGAGCATAGTTGAACATGAAATCAAGATGTATCCAGATGTCAAACTAGTACGACAACGGCTTCAGCAAGTGCACCCAAAGAAAGCCATTTACATCAAAGTAGAAGTTGAAAAACTTCTCCATGCTCGTTTCATTTACCTGGTTCCTCTAATCGATTGGGTATCGAATATTGTTCCTGTAATGAAAAAGCAAGTAACGATTAGAGTGTGCGTCGATTATAGGGATGTAAATCAAGATTGTCCAAAAGACAACTACCCTACACCCTTCATTGACCACATAATTGATGAATGCACCACATGTGAAATCTTTTGATTTATGGATGGATTTTCTTGGTATAATGAAATAAATATCTGCCCACAGGACCAATCAAACACTACATTTATTTATCTGTGGGGCACATTTGCATACCGTAAGCTACCTTTTGGTTTAAAGAACGTAGGGGAAACCTTTCAGAGGGAAATGAGTTATGCCTTCCATGACATCAAAAACATCGTTCAACCATATCTTGACGATCTTCCATCTCATTCGTGAAAGCGGACCAATCATCCACAGTGTTTGAGAGCGATATTTCTACATTGCCGACACTACAAGATACAACTCAATCCACACAGATGTGTGTTTTGTGTTGGTTCTAGTCGTTTACTTGGATTTTTAGTCTCAAAGGATGGGATTCATATCGACCCGTGTAAAGTTCAGGTAATCATTGATTTGCCTCCACCTTCAAATTTGCTTCAGATTTAGAAACTCCAAGGGAAAGAAAACTTTCTAGGGAGGTTGATTGCAAATTATGTGGACTTGCTAAAGGTTATACACATCTGTTGAAAAGAGAAGTACCCTTCAATTGGGATCAGGTTGCATAAGCTTCCTTTGATGCTCTAAAGGAATCCCTAGTAAAATCATCATTAATGTATGCTCCTAATTATCAAAAAGACTTTAACCTGTATCTGGCTGTAGCGGATACAACCATCCCAATGGTTTTAGTTCAAGAAGACAATGGAGTTGAATATCCTATCTATTATTTAAGTTGAAACTTAAATGATACAGAAAGCAAGTACTCCTATGTTGAAAATCTAGCTCCCATAACAGTTCAAGCAGTACATAGGTTTCGACACTATGTCCTCTTTCGAAAAACTACCATTTTTTCAGATTGCAACCCTATGACTTATCTCTTGTCGCAACAGTTACTGGGGGAAAATATTCCAAACAGACGGAAATTTTGTAAGAGTTTGATCTAGAATTTGTAAAATCCAAATCAAAGAAAGCCTTGGTTTTCATGGAGTTACTATGTGACTTCCCATCGTCGTCCAACGATTCAACATTCAAAACAACAATCATGGATAAATCTTTGTTTCTGATATCTTCAAGCGATCTATGGTATGGAGATATGATCATCTATCTCCAGACCCAAACATATAGGTCTAATACCTCCTGCTCAGAGCAACGATGTACTTGATACCGAGCAAAAGACTACATGATCATCGGTGATACACTTTACCATCGTGGTATCGATACAGTTCTGCAGAGGTACCTCACCCATGAGGAGGATGGAAAAGTCCTGAATGATTGTCATTTAGGCGCGTGTGGGGGGCATCAATCTGGTTACGCTATGGCACAAAAGATTTTACGAGCAGGATACTTCTGGCCAACAATGTTCAAGGATTGCATAACCACAGTTAGAAGTTGCCATGCTTGTCAAATCTTCGATCGCAAAACCAAAATACCACCCACACCTCTGCAGCCAGTAGTTGTTGTTGGGCCATCTGCCAAATGGGGCATAGATTTAATGACATGTAACCCCACCTTGGCCGAGGGGCATGGGTATATCATAGTTGCAGTTGAATATTTCATGAAATGGGCTGAGGTGATGCCTACATTAAACAGCAATGGCGAAACGGTTGCTCTTTCCTTTTTCAATCATGTAGTCTCCATATTCGGTGTTCCACAAGCTATTTTCATAGATCATGGATCGCATTTCTACAATCACATGATGGTTGAGTTGGCTGCCAGATTAGGACTATCCCACGACAGCTCTACTCTGTATTATCCACAAGCTAACGAGCAAGTTGAGGCAATCAATGAAGTCCTGAAGCACATGCTGCAAAGGACGATTGGAGTCCATAAATGGAATTGGCACCTAATCTTGTACTTAGCCTTGTGGGCATACTAGACATCGGTGAGAAATACGACTGGGTTTACACCCTTTCACCTGGTGTATGGCCTGGAAGCAATCTTACCAGTTTAGTGCGAAATCTCGTCATTCAAACCCACAGTCGATCTTCTCCCCAGAACTTTAGAAGAGGAGGCTCGTTTCTTGGAATTAATCAACTGGATGAAACCTGTCGTTTTGCTGCCTTGGCTAACGAAGCCCATAAGAAATGAGTCAAGGCATAGTTTGACAAGAATGCCAAACCCTGTGCCTTCTTAGAAGGTGACTTGGTCTTACTTTATGACCAAGAGTCCGATAAGTTGGGAGAAAATAAGTTCCAATCCTTATGGATGGGCGCCTATATTGTTAAGTGTGTATTAGCAAAAGGAGCCTACGAGTTAGTGGTTTATGACAGGATTCCACTATCGCAACCCTGAAATGGGTTGTACCTTAAGCATTACTATGCTTGACTCAGTGTAGTAACCTCTTCATATGCTTTTGTTACATTTTTGTTTTCACTAAGAGAAATTTTTTTAGTTAGGTAATCCACTTTTTCATTTGTTGCAAAGATCGAAACTATTGGAATCATTTGTTGGATATGTCGATGGAGCGAGTCATAGTTTGCGGAACCTATCTTCTCTGGCCTAGGCCATCTTTGATCCAAGCAGAAAGTTAGTGAGTTTTAGAGGGGTATGTATTGGCCGAACAACTAACAACATCGTTGAATACAACGCATTGATAGAGCTCCTCTCTGATGCCATCGTGCATGGCATACGCCAACTTGTTGTCAGGCTAGACTCACAACTTGTCATTCTACAACTCACCAACATCTATTCCGTGTGGAATCCAGCTATCTATCTCATGTTTCTAAGGATCAAGATTTTGGAAAGATAGTTTGATTCTATCCAATATCAACGTATTTCCGGAAACTTAAACACATTAACAGATTCATTGGCAAATTATGTGTTAGGTAGAAATTTGCAACATTTTTGAAAGAAAAGCATTTCATCAATATTTTCATTAGGATCATATAACTTAACCAAAATAAAGCTCCGAAAATAAAAAATATATATAACTATTTATAGGTTATACATAGTGTTTTTTGTCCAAGACAAAATTGGTCAAATGACCCAAAAACTCAAAATGCTAGGGGGCACCCTAGTCTAATGGTGCTTGTGATAACAAGTCACCGCTTGTGCAATCATGTGTAAAAGCCTAGTCCATCAACTCGGCATGCTAGTGGTATGTTGCTGTAATCTCAAAGGTAGCTCGTCAGTCCTCACATCCAGGATACCAAGGGTGAGACCCTCGATCTGATCCTGTAATACTGCAAGAGTCTCGGCCACATCCAGGTCATGAAGGACAACCCTCCCTACAATCTCTCCTACTGGAACGACTGGTGGCACTCTCAGGCACACTGGTGGTCGCACCAGTCCGATATCTGCATGAGCACATGAGTTTTGATTAGTCTTGAATGAAAGAAAGCACAAGAACATTATAAAAGCAATAAATAGGGATATGGTCAGAGATTTTACCTATAACACTCCACTACTCACCAGCTCGCAGCACCAAATTTAGGTCACCTTGGAAATCCATACTAGCATACGGACACTCAGTATAAACCATCTCCTGATAGTTGAACCACTCAAAGAAGGCATCAGAGAAGGAAACCTACGGCTAACCAGCATGTCAGGCCATAAGGTCAACGCATCTCTACATCCGTGGCTCAGTCGGTGGTGGAAAATCAAGTGAAATGTACTGTGGCTACATCAGTGGGATCTTCTGCAAGGCGAAAGTGGTCAAAATAGAACCATAGCCAAAATTCTTGGATTGTCCATTTTTCACCTTGGTAAGCTATTCTTTTATCACTGGAAGTACTGCATCACACCAGTTGAAAACCTTTGGTTCTAGGCATTCCAAGGCATACTGCATATAGGACTTGTTGGTCAAGTGAAGAGCCATGCTACCAGCCAATCTAGCAAAGGTGAATAGAATAGTCCTCAAGGACTGGTCAGTGACATCTTGGATATTGATCTTGCCGTCCCTGCTCGACTGAGATCCTTCTCTATAGTATCGGCCAATATAATCCCTCACGGATTCGCCCCCACGGGCGGAACCTAATAGTGAGAGAGGGGCACCACACCTCGATAAACTGGTCAAAAAGTACATGTCCACAATGGTCAAGGGGATGGATTTTCCTGTGATCTAGAACACTTGGTTGGTAGGATCCCATGTGTCGAGGAAATATTGCAACATGTTGATTTGTTGCCTCATGCTAGATATGCAGAGGAACTTGAGCAAACCACAGTTCTGCAAGGCAGTTACCATACCTGAATCATGTAAAGCAACCATGTCCTCTTCTTGATGCTCGCATTCTCGCCATGTAACAACCATTTTTCTCTGATGAATCTCTGAAAAACAAACAAGAGGAAAATCAGGATCATGATTTGGCAAAAAACAGGAAAAATTTCCAGGAAAAAACAGTGCACAAGTTTCCCTCCTTGCACCCATAGCACCCTAGCTATGTACTAGGTGAGATGCATACTAACTGGCCAATGGCTAGCCCAGTATGCATCACACCTTTCGTTGTACACAGGGTGTGATGGGGGCAGAACGAATTGTTCAAACCCCAGAGGCTCAGGAAGCAAGGAAACATGCTCAGAATTCAAAAAGGAAAGAATGCAACTGAAGAGCTCAGGTTTAGCTCCTACCTGGTCCAGATGCCGCTGAGAATTGTCCACAGAATCTCCCAGAATCAGCTAGTGAAAATCAAAGGGGAAAACACCTCCAAAGCTCCAACAATCCCAAATTCAAATGAAATGGTAAAATGAGGGGTAAAAACTACTTTTAAATTACTTTTCACGTAATTCGAGTAGGGTATTAGTGTTTTAACTCATTTTTCAAGTATGTATTCTCATTTCTAATCAGTTCAATGGAGCAACTGAATAGGTAGTACGACTTTCAAAAGAACATAGAGTTAACGGTGAATCGAATATCAATGACCCTTATCATGAGCAGTTTTACGCAAAGTTCAATCTCATTAAAAATTAAACCTAAGCAATGAGCACATGTTCCACCAGAGTTTAAGCTCATTAAAAAATGAACCAACCTCTAGTAAATAACCATTGCGAATGCATTATCACCATATTTTGAGCCTTGGTCGTGTTCTTACCATCACCTCCACTCTGTTTAGCTGATCATACACCTCCATTTGATTATTTACCCTTTTGAGGAACAACTGCGACGAGTGATTCTGTTAGCCATCCTCGTGACATTGCCGTGATTGGAAAATTTCAAACCTTACCTAGAACTAGCTGCTACCTAGAAATATCACTCATTCTTCAAAAATGAGTCTCCTTTTAACTCTTTTCATCTGACAAGTAAAACATGAAAAGATTGTCAAGCAATTGGCCTCTCCAGCTCGTTAAAGCTATCAAAAGTGCTATCCCTCCTCCAAATTTTAATCTTTTTGGACCTGAGGGATTATTACACAAAAAGGTCGAGCTCTTGTCTTGTTCGGCTCATTAAAACTATTAAAAATTCATGCCTTTCATATTATTTTATACTTTTCCGGACTTAAGGGATTATATGATGAAAAAGGATTACTGGAGTTTCCTTTCCATCCCCTTTTAGACTCTCTAAAATTGAAAAAGGATCGAGTTGTCTTTGTCATTAAACTCATTAAAACCAATAGCAACAAACTTTTCCATACAGACAAGAACGAGTTTCACTGTCACTAGGCTCATTAAAACATAGTGACAAGTTTTCCCAAAGGGAAAACTATAGAAGAAGCATATGTTATCCTCCTCAATCTTGACAAAAATGAATAGGTAATGGTTAGCAATGACTGGGGAAAATTGGGAAGAAAACTTGAAGAAAATTTATTGGTAGCAAGTCGCTCTTGAACATGACACTTTCACTCCATCACCATGATTGAGTCGGGTTGGGTTATTCCGTTCACTGGTCATATCACCATTGCCCCACTGTACCATCCATTTTTGGGGTTAACGCTACCAATCCATTTCAGTGTCACCGATATGTTCAAGAGAAGTCGCTCAAAGAACTCACCAACCCAGTTTGTGTCTCATCTGCTGCAATACCTTCACTCTTCATTCTTTCATGACTGTCACCCTGAACGTTGTATCATTAGATTGTTTTCACCTTCACAAAATCATTTGCTCTATTCTGTATCATAGATGTGGGATTCATTAATGCCCTCTTACGATGGGTCACTTCTTGTTGGTGACAACTCATTATCCAAGAAGTCAACCTAGGAACAACCCTTTCAGTACTTTGAAGCTTGCATGCCTCAATGGCAAGTTTCTCACTTCCGGCGATGGGTTTACATCAATGGCCTTAGACCGAAAGATTTTGCATGGTGTTTGATGCCAAGTCCCATTTTCACACCATGTGAATTGCACTATCATACCTTGAGGGTCATCATCATTATTAGTGATTCCTCTCGCGCCTGTTAATAGCTTACATTATTGGCTGCTAATCAGGCGATGTCTTTCCATGTTCGACTCCAGAACATTTTTTCACATGGATTGACTTGTACTTCGGGCGAAGATTGAATAAATTTGAAGACCACAGATCTAGTTTCATCCATCTGGGTTGTGATACATTTAAGAAAATAAAGACATGAAATGTACATCATTGCTGCACAAATGATCATCCAAATCAAAGGATGATGACTCTATCAAAATCATCAGTCTGCCATACAGACGGTTGTCTATCCTATGTACATGAAAATGAATTTATAAAGCTGAGCATGGGAATGCCCGCCTCAAATAGATCATGAAAATATTATGAAGATAATGTATTGTATTGTATCTTATTACAGGTTGCCTTCCAGTTTGAAAAACCTTGAATCCTCATGATAAAGCATTTCACCCGACATGAAAATATTTATGACCCCATGCTTTAGGGGGAAACTGTTATAGACATATTTGGGCACTGCAACCGCAATGATATATGTCCATAAACCAAGGGCTTCTGAGTCCCTAAAAGTGTTTTTTCACACCCTAAAGGAACAAGGTCATATGATTACATCATCTCCTAGAAGTTCTCCATGGAAAACTGCTCAGAAATGGTCAAAACTACACCATATAGACTACTCAGTGCTAAGGGTGCGATGCATCTCACCTGCCAAATGAAAAAAGTGTGATGCATACTAAAAGGACCTTTTCTAGGGTGCGATGGGTGAGAGTAGACAAATACTAGAGATAGTTTGCAAGGTGGATGATCATGGAATCTTCAAGAAACTTCTCCTGTGACACTTGCCTCTCTGAATTTGCCCAGGGATGAGTAAGAGATCATGAATCTCCAAGTGGAACCAAGAGCTATCACAGAGAGGACACTAATCAAAAATCCCAGAAGCTGACTCACCCCCCTACAAACATCTATATATGGATCCCTCATCTGAGAGATCCAGAGGCTGGAATTTTGTATCTTGTAAGGAAGTGTTGTTGGTTTCCTGGTGGAACATCTTAGTGTTGTGTCATCTAAGCTTTCCATGAGGTGAAGAAGGGCTTTCATGCTAGGAGGATGACATTGGGTCAGATCAATGGGTTGTAATCCTCTCTTCTACTCTTTCCATCAATAAAGCTATTCGCATTTTCCTACACATTCTTGTATGTTTGATGATATATGCATTTGTGTGGTCAATATATATCTGGTCCTATATTGTTTATGATTATAGATCCTAGTACTTTGAAGGTATTATGCTGCTTTGACTTTACAGGTACTCTTTGAAGTGGGGTAAGAAAGGAAGAAGCGGCAAAGATCTGTCAGAGGGGAGAAGGAGCAAGAAAGGAACCAAGTGAAAGATTGAGGTTGGTATTCTTTGCTCCTCTTCTATCGACTTCTCATAAAGGCAAACGGAAGTAACTTTAGTTTGTTTGTTTCTAAGATAGCTACCCGTCTTAGTGGGACTCGCAGCTCTGCATGAACACTAGATTTCCTGATAACAACGTGGTGTGAATACATGAGTTGATTTGAAACACCATGTAAAATCTTTCGGTCAAAGGCCATTGATGTAAACCTGTCACCAGAAGTGAGAAACTTACCATTGAGGCATGCAAGCTTCAAAGTACTGAAAGGGTTGTTCCTATGTCGACTTCTTAGATAATGAGCTGATGTTGAAAAGAAGTGACCCATCGTAGTAGGGCCTTAATGAATCCAACATCTACGACAAGGAATGGAGAAAATGATTTTGTGGAGGTGAAAACGATCTGATGATACACGGTTCAGGGTGGCGGTCATGAAAGAATGGAGCGTGAAGGTATTGCAACGGATGAGGCATAAGCTGGGTTAGTGAATTCTCTGAGCGACTTCTCTTGAACATATCAGTGACACTGAAATGGATTGGTAGTGTTAACCACAAAAATGGATGGTAAAGATGACCAATGGTGATATGATTGGTGAATGGAATAACCCAACCCGACTCAATCATGTTGATGGAGTGAAAGTATCATGTTCAAGAGCGACCTGCTACCAATAAAGTTCTTCAAGTTTTCTTCCCAATTTTTCCCCAGTCATTTCTGACCAGTACCTTTTTATTTTTGTCAAGCTTGAGGAGGATAACATATGCTTGTTCTATAATTTTCCCTTCGGGCAAACCTCTCGCTATGTTTTAGCAAACCTAGCGACAGTGAAACTTGCTCTTGTTTGTGATGGACAAGTTTGTCACTATTGCTTTAACGAGTTTAATGACAAAGATAACTTAGTCCTTTTTAGTTTTATAGGGTCTAAAAAGAGATAGAAAGGAAACTCTAGTAATCCTTTTTCATAGTATAATCCCTTAAGTTTGAAAAAGTATAAAATAATACGAAAGGGATGACTTTTCCAATCACTTTAACGAGCCGAAAAAGACAAGAGCTTGATCTTTTTGTGTAATGATCCCTCAGGTCCATAAATATTAAAATATAGAGGAGGGATGATACTTCCAATCAGTTTAATGAGCTAGAAAGGCCAATCGCTCGGTAATCTTTTTATATTTTACGAGTCTAAAAAGAGCTTAAAAGAGACTTGTCTTTGAGGAACCAGTGATATTTTCGGGTAGCAGTTGGTTCCAGGTAATGTTTGGAAATTTTCAATCATGACATTGTAAAGAAGATGGCTAACAGAATCACTCATCGCAGCTGTTCCTCAAAAGGGTAAACAATCAAGTGGAGTCAGATGATCGGCCAAAAAGTGGAGGTGATGATAAGAACATGACCAAGGCTCAAAAGCTGATAGTAATGTGATCACAAAGGTTATTTACTGAAAGTGGGTTCATTTTTTAATGAGCTTGAACTTTGGGGGAACATATGCTTATAACTAGGTTTATTTTTTAACGAGCTTGAACTTTGCAGAAAAATTACTCATGCTAGTCGTATAATAAGCATGTCTCTCATTAGTAGGTTCATTTTTTAGGGAGATTTCCCCATGCGCAACTTTTCTTCGGAGCCTTTTATATGTAAGCTATGAATGGCCAACTATTGTCCTAGGGGTTAAAGAACTACTGAGGTTAGGTAGGATAGCTTCTCGACGGGAAATCTTTCCTTTACTTTGTCATTTCTATCAATCCCGGCAAAGGTGAATGGTTGACTAGATTGTTGGGTTGTGTTATATTCTTTCCACATAGTTAACTGGGGGTTTGAGGGGTACCCGTAACCCCACTTTATGGGGTTCCAGGTAGCGCCACGGAAAATTTTGGTTTTGGACCCTATGTTAGGTTGGGCGGACCCACCTATGGTTTTGTGCATGATTTTCGCACATGTTTTTTGGACGCGATGGTTTTCAATCCATGGTATTGGATGAGATGGTTTTTTGGTCCATGGTATTGGACACGATGGTTTTCAGTCCATGGTATTTGATGCTTCGGCATGTATAAATATGTATTGTAACATTGAAAGGATAATAATGAAAAATCAAGCTGGTAGTCTCGGTTTTGGGATCCAGTGGGAAATCTCTGTGTATATGTGTTTTATGTGTTATGCTCTCACATTATTTATTTTTTCTATGATTTAGAATTCGTATGCAGGTAATTTCTGTATGGGGTTAAAATCTACATAGACCAATCACCTAACTTAAGCAGTTGAAGTTAGTAAAAAATACGAGGTTAGAGTTACACTAGTCACATTTCACTTGCGTACAAAAGGTTTGCATGCCCCCAGGTATAAAGAGAAGTAGAGTTTCCAGGTTACCATATGGAAGTTCTTGCATTAAAGCAAGGTTGTTTTTTCTGCATTTTCATACAAAACACTTCCTTTGCTCTGTCCATCAAAATAGACAAAGGTGAATAATGGGAGCTTCCACTCACATAAACTTTGACGAGGGAATCCTTTTCCAGTCTAATCCATTTTTCCTAAATGGACGGGTGTGTCAGAATAGTCATATATCCTATGCAGATACCTTCCTTATATCTGGGCTTTTCTTACCGAAGTAGACCAGGGCGCATGCCCCATGGGTTTAGTCACATTCACCGAATCACTTGCACTCATCAAGTGGATGGAATGGAGGTTGATGAGACATTCCTTGTGCAAAAAGACCAGTTAGGGATGGCATTTGACTAGTAGTCGTGTTTGAATCGGGGAATGAAAGCTGGACAACGAGCTGGACCACTCTGCCTTCATATGGGAAACACATCACTTGAAAGAGTGAGGAAACAATAGCTACCATGCTGTAAATGTAGTCACGCCCAAGGAGTAGGTTGTAATCTAGAGGCCCTTGGACTACTATCACGTTTAGATGAATGGTTTTGCTTCTCAAAGTTATAGGCAAATTTCGAAGGATCCCTAATGGTCGACTAGTTCCTTTGTTGAAGCCTAACAGATTTCGAATCTCAGGCAAAAGTGATGGCAAACCAAGCGCTTTCCAAGAAGTTGAGGAAAGGATACTCATGGATGCCCCTTCATCTATGATAGTATCAGCCATGATCATTCTGTAAGCTTGTACTATGATTTTGAATGGTACATTAAATGTTTGGCAGGGTCTCCCTAGTAGATTCCAATCCAAGGAAATGACTAGATTTCTTAGAGGAGGGACCGAATAAACAGCCAGATGAATATATGATGAACTTCCTTCTTTCAGTAAAGGAACGAGTAGATTTTCCCCATGTTCATCGGATTCTATGTTAACAAAAAGAATTTGAACGATGTCGTTCTCATTCTCTTTGGTGACTGTATCATCTGAAGGTGGACCTTCTAAAGACAAGACTGGGTCGACTACCATCTCGACCTATTCACTTTGGTCCAGTGCAGACTCAGAGGGTTTATCTTCAATGATAGGTGCTTCAACTAACAACAAAGTTATGTCAGTCAGATTTTCAACTAGTGATGGACTCGACAAGAGTTTTTTGTATCCAGCAAGAATTCATTGCAGTGAAGCAGGACGGTTATCAAAGACTCTTTTAGCTTTGTCTAGGAATGGAAAATGGTGGAGGGCATGATGACCTTCACATAGTCTATAAGGAAATTTAGATCTTCCTTTCTATCCATTGACTTCGTTTTCACTAGTTAATGGTGTGCTCTCAACATGATCATCAGAGGTTGAAGACATCGGATTGTGCAAGCAGGGAGACTAGTCCCTTAAGATCCGCGGGATGCAAGGAAAATCTCAATGATAGTGGTCTCCTTTGCAAATGACACATGGAGATTTAGGTTAGAGTTTGTCTAGTTATCCCTCCGTCAGAGATCAAAGCTCCTTTTTGCATTTCATGTTTAGGTGTCCCATCAGTTTCGATCAGTTGCATTTTGTTAGGCATGCCATAACTCTGACGGAATGGTTTGTGTCACTCATTCCCCTCATGTTTGGCACTGCTGGTTTAGGTCTGTTCATAAAAATCAAGAGTTCAAGTGTTCTCGGTCATTAGGTCTAGGGTTAAGTCAATTTTGTTTGGCAAAGTCTAAGAATACCAGCAGGCCAGGGGGATGTCCTCGATAGGTGGTTATCTCAAAGATTTCTTATCATTAAACAGATAGATTAGGACTTCTCTTCAAAACTCTATTTTGAAGAGAAGTCGTCATCTCATTTTTGTAATAAATTTTCAAAAATTTCAGTTCTTGAATTGTCCAGGCGCAGCCTTGGTCTCCTTTGCCAGATCATATCACAGCTATCCCTGCAAAAATTGTTAAAGACAATCATTATTTCAACCAAATTTAAGGAGGAAACCAAAAAGTCAGAAGTCTATTAATCTTGAACAAGTGTCAACGACAAAACATTACAAAATGAGTTATGGACCAAGCAAAAATCAAAAGGGAGTCTTTATAAAGATATTTCACTACATTTTGAAATCATTGTACATGCTAAGAGTGGAGAAGATCGTTCTAAGGCGAATTTGTGAGTTTAAGTGAATGTTGGAGCGATTTCCAGGTGCGCGACGCACTGGGCTAGGCGTGCTACGCATTGGTTGCGCGGCGCACTGGGCACAAAGCCATAGTGTAAAAATACAAGCGCATGGCGCATCAGGAGCGTATGGCGCACTGGGTAAGGCATGCGGCGGACTGGGTTTGGAGCCTGAAACTTGTTTGAAAGAGCATCAAATCGCCTCCTCTCCACACGAATTTGCAAGTAGGCTCATATCCATTACCTTTGCTTGGCTTTTAAAGGTTAATGTGATGGGTTCATGAAATGTTTGCCTTAGAGGTCCAAGTTGGAAAGCCCTCCTTTGTCAATGTAAAAAGTATTGTAGGGTTTGAAAACAGAGTGTAACCAAGGTTGTGATTTTTTCCCCATTTCCCTTTGTTTTTCATTCCCAAATTCACCATTATTTTTCCCCATTAATTCCCTCATTAATCCTACCCTACAATCCCTCAAATCCTAGTCCCTCATCTCTACTAAAAAAACATTATCCCTACCTAACATCCCAAAACCCCAAATCCATGATTACATTTCCCTTTCCTTCCCTTGTTACATTTTATTTCCAAATTCCCTAATTCCATAATTTTTTCCCTTTCCTAATATTCCCTTGTGCATTTGTTTCCCCTTGGTCACAACATTTTTAGAGCAAAGAACAATTTACAGTCAGTTGTACACACAGTTTATACATCAGCATATATATTCCAGCTATCTTGTTTTCAAAGTCATGTTAGAGACCGAGTCATTCTATGAGCAGGAGTATGACAGGGATTCTACACCAGAGGTAAATGTGCCACGGAGGTATCACAAAAGTGGCAAAGGTGGTCAGCATGTCAGGGACGAGCCTACTTCTTTGGCTCAATTACAAGCTTGCCCACTTGCAATGGATTGTTTTCATCATCAATCATGTTTCCAATACTATGAGATGATCTCACAAGCCCATCATCATCGAGAACTAGTTCAATTATTTGTTCTACATTTACATGATGGTCATGTAAACCTCGTCGGAGTGAATTTCACCTTGTCACCCGAGACTATTTCTCAGGCCACCAGGATACCAAATGTAAGAGAGGGATGGAGCAAACGCCAGTAGTTAGACAGATTCTACTATGAGCCATACATCAAACCTGGGTATATGAGACACTTGAGCACAGTTTTTCCTTTCATATTCCTGAGGGATGAGTTTTCACCATTGATGAAACTCATCATTCAATATTTCAGTTGCGAGGGCATATTCTCGCATCTCTATGCGTACCATGTCCGTTTGTTGATGCATTTCACGAGGGTACGTATGATGAAAATTCCGTACTTCATGTGTCGCAACATAGAGAGGATGGTGACTTTAGTACAAAGAAAGAGCCCAGCACATCAGCATAAGAACATATATCATTACGTGCTGATCAAAATCATAGTGATACATCAGTTCACACAGCAAGGCATTACCTGGGAAGATTTCATCTCCCGTGACTTCTTCTCAGCGCTACATCCGCTTCCCGAGATAGCTCATGATGAGGGAGTGCCTTCACACCAGCCGGATATTCCTGAGACTGAGCATATATGTGTTCCTCCATATGTGACATACCAGCGAGGCCAAAGGGCCTTATTTGCATCTACACGACAAGTACTATCTCTACCCAGTGTGGAAGGGTTCTCATTGACTCCATCAGCACAGTGAGTTTTATCTCCACATCATGTGGAAGGGGTCTTGCCTTCTTCTTCAACACAGGTACAGATCCAAGACAGGGGCAAGAGGCCTATGCATGATGAGGGTCCTTCAGGAGGCTGGGACACAGATTTCATTGATGTTGATGCAAGCTCTCCTAGCTCGGAGCTAAAGGAGATCATCCGGGAGCAAAGGGCTGAGAATGACTCACTGCAAAAGAAATTACAGATGGCTAAGTGGGTGATAAACTACTTGGAGCAGTGCAACAAACAGCTAGAGGATGAACATACACTTTATGAGCTGTGGCAAATCCGTGAGGATCGAGAATTGGCCCGAAAGAAACCCGGTGATATGACACCGATTGATCGAGAGTCTATGTTCATCTGTGTGAACACTCATCTGGAGAAATTGTTGGCAAAGGAAAACAGAGACAAAGACATGCTTCGTCATATGAAAACTCATTATTGGGCTCGTATGCATGTCTGCAAAGCAAAAATGAAGATTTTAAAGAGGCGATTGAGAAAAGCACTAAAATGGTGAAAAAAGCCCGATCCACTCCAAATTTTGGCCAAGGCTTCATTGGCGCGACATAGTACATGATGGAGGGTCTTCACTCCAAATTTGAGCAAATTCAGAGAAATTTTTGTCATTTTGAAAAATTTTGTCCTAAAAACAGGTTTTTTGGCTCAACGCGTAGTGTGTTGACGTGCGCGCTTAAGATTGCGACACTTGCTGGAGGAAAAATCTACATTTTTGGGTTTTTTATGATGAATTATACATGCTCAGCTATTTCCAAAGCATTTCATTAAGTTCTGGGTGACCAAAAGGCTCAAAAACACCATGAAAATCACCTTTCTGCCACCTTTTGCACATGCAAGAAGTACTTTCGGGAGAATGATATTTTGAGGGTGAAAATGAGCTCCAAATTGCAAAATTCCACTTGGGATGGATAGCAAACATCCAGGGATTTCTAACCAGATATTGTGAGCTTGATTTGAATTCCAGAAAGTGCCCAAAAAATAGGTCGAAAGGCGCGCGGCGCACAGGATTTTTTGGCCAAATTTTCACCTTCTAGCTCAGAAATTCGGCCAGTTTGACTAGTTTTGATTTGTGATGTAATTTTTGACTTCTCTGGATGTAATTGATTGAACATGATGTAATTTTTACACTTAGTTACTTTTTCTAGAAGATTCATTCACCAAAGAGTGAAAATTTAATGAATGAATTGGTTTCCTACCTTATAGAGGCAAGTTGTTTTGACTGCCTAGATTGTAGTGCCTTGTTTAGAGTTGGTTGAAATAGCTCCTAGAATGATGAGCTCGACACCTAGAGGCAAGGAAAGGGGTTAGTATGGTCTATATGATGTAATTTCTCAATCATTTTCAGAGGTTGGAAAGGTTGGATTCTTGGGAAAATCTTGACACTCTATTGTACATATTTTATCTGCATTTTTGGCAAAGGAAAGACCAGGGTTTTGCAGCACTATTTGGGATTCATGTGGCTTTATGTGTTGATGGTTTTCTTATTTCATTATTTTTAAGTTGTTTATGTGTATCATTTTCCTTCTCTCATCTTCTGCAATTGAACAAATGAAGTGTTAAGGTAGAATCCATAATCTGTTATGCTCTGCCTTTAAGTTTGTTTGATTTTCCATGTTTTCATCTGTTTATGGAGAATCCTTGAAAGCCTCTCGCTCTCCTTAACTTCTCACCAGTCATATCTAGCCATTCACTTTCTTTATAAGCATCAAGAAAATCGCCTACCTTGCCCAAGTAGACCTCTGCAAAAACTATGCCTCATCCCCGCACCCAAAATTTCCTTTCCCTTGAATTCAACTAAACTCCAAAAAATCAATTTCAAACTCCTTATACTTCATACCTAGCCTAAAATTAGTTATCAATTTAGTCACCTCAAGCCTCACTGATTACCTTTTTCTGAGATTGACTCAGAGAGAGCCCTCTCTTGTCCTCGTAGGGCTAGCTACAAGGCTGAGCGTGGTTTGGTGTAGCCTTGAGTTTTACCTTATTTCAGCCTAAGGTAGATTCGAGCGCTAACATAGTGGTGACCATACTAGGGAAGAACTAGTTTGCTTGTTACTGTTATTTGATTTATAGCTACAGATGGAGTCTAAAGTCATGCCAAGTAGCCTTCGAACTGCACATTGCTCTGCGAGTGCATAGTAGATAAACGCTGCTTCAGTCGATCTCCTGTCTAGCTTGTAAATTGTAACACTTAACTTATAAATTGCCCCAGTACGTGTATCAAGTTCAGATCTGATGGTTGATGGTGAACAACGGTCAGACATCAGAAGGCTGAAAACATTCACCTGGCGACTTTATTCACTGAACAATCCAAAAATCGATGCTTATGGTGACTTCACTGCAGGGAGATCATTAGCTATCAGATTTTCAAGATGGACCGGATTGCGAGAAGATACGCTCCCATGAGCCAAGATCACATCCCAGGTTTTCCGAATAAGATGCCCAAGGTGGATTGGTCAAGGAGTTTGCCTATGTTTAACGATGATGGTAAGAAGGATGCTGCTTTACATTTGGTTAGATTTCATATGCATATTCGCAAGTTGAAAGTGGATTTTCCTGAAGATTGCTTGATGAAGATATTCTTGGCCACTCTGGAAGGTGAAGCCCAATATTGGTATGAAAATTTGTCGCTGGCCTGTATTTACTGTTTAAAGGATTTTCATGCCCTATTCAATGAAAGATATCAAGCATCTTATCCATCATTAAATTTAGTTCCTCACTGTTGCAAACATGCTTCTACTTTTATTGAAAGCCTTGAGAAATATTACAAAGATGATAATTTCGTGGATGATGAGATCATGGAGGCTCTGTATGAGAATCCATTTCAGCAACATGAAGAGAACCTAGAGGATACCCATCAAGATGATCAGGAAATTTTGCAGCAGAATCAAGATCAGCAGGTTGAAGATGGCCACATGGCTGAAAATAACAAAAGGGAGAATGTTCTTTTAGATCTGCCCATAGAAGAAGACAGCATGCCGAGAACTCAAGTTTCAATTGTAGATTTTGATAATGACCAGTGAGCTATTTTAGATCTACATTTAGATTGTGATGACCAAGCACATGTTGTGCTGAAGCCCATCAAAGAGAACTCTGCTGTTGAAATCATCTGAAATGTAGAAGGCACAGTAATGGATCCAAATGTCCTCAGTCATACTATCAGTCCATCATTAGAACACAGCCTTCATAAAGAAGCAATCCAGTCAATTCATGAAAAACAGAATGGGATCTTTGTTCAGGTATGTGAGAAATCTTCTTTTGATAACTCAGTGGTAAATGATAATTTGATTTCCATGTCATATGAAGACAATCACTGTTTGAGCAAAAGAAAACAAAAAGCATTATCTCCTTTGTCTGAAGATGAAATAGATCAACTTTTGAAAGGTCATGTTTCAGCCAAAGCTACAACAGATTTGCAGCGCACAGATGGTCAAGAAAGTGTTGGTGAAATCTCTTCCTCTTTTGAAAATGATGACGGTCTTGTAATCAGTTTTATAGATCAGCAAACAGATAATATTTTGTTTCACAAAGATGATAAGGCTGTCATGTTTGATAATCTTGAAGATTGTTTTTTGTTTAAGAAAGACCTAGATCATGAAGTTGAGGAATATATGTCAGTATTTCTCATGGTCAAGGAACCTACAGCTAACATTAAAATGACAGAT
This sequence comes from Pinus taeda, assembly GCA_000404065.3. NCBI lineage: Eukaryota > Viridiplantae > Streptophyta > Pinopsida > Pinales > Pinaceae > Pinus > Pinus taeda. The sequence goes on from APFE031201465.1 coordinate 106,567, forward strand.
ACCCCTCTGTGCATTTCTATCCCTCAGAGATCAGTTGTGCTTTCAGATTAGAATGGAGTGAATACTTGTATTTTTGCAGCTAGATCTCCAGATAAGCCAGTGCTTCAAGATTTTCAAGACCCCTTTAGCATTCTTCTGCAAGCATTATAAAGGATAAATATTGCTTGGTTCATTATCATAATATTTGGTTTCAGTGGTTATTTTGAGTTGCCTACAGGTTCATTGTTCCGCCTGCTCAAGATAAGTGAGAGCAGAAATTTGGTATGTAGCCATCTGCTGGATTGGTTACATTGGAAAGCTCATTACACATGATTGTACATATTTCATTAGTATGCAAGTGGTTGTCATCATGATTTGAAATCTTGATGGACTGCTACCCCTCAATAAGCCTTGTAAGTTCTTGTTTTAAGTTAAGTCAGTCATGAGTCAATTTCAGTCAAGTTTCAGTCAATAAACGAATTAAAAGTATTGTGTTATCTATTGAAATAATGACTCCATCACCCAATGGACAGAGGCGCTGTCTTCTCTCCCAAAGATCTAATGTTCTTGGCATCTCCAAGGAGCTACCATCCCCATTGGAGCCAATGTTAGAGTCAGTCTAGTTATCCCTCCGTCAGAGATCAAAGCTCTTTTTTGCATTTCATGTTTAGGTGTCCCATCAATTTCGATCAGTTACATTTCGTTAGGCATGCCATAAATCTGACGGAATGGTTTGTGTCACTCATTCCCCTCATGTTTGGCACTACTGGTTCAGGTCTGTTCATAAAAATCAAGAGGCCAAATTTCTAGGTCAAGACAAGTGTTCTCGGTCATTAGGTCTAGGGTTAAGTCAATTTTGTTTGGCAAAGTCTAAGAAAACCAGCAGGCCAGATGGATGTCCTCGATAGGTGGTTATCTCAGAGATTTTTTATCATTAAACAGATAGATTAGGACTTCTCTTCAAAACTCTATTTTGAAGATAAGTCGTCATCTCATTTTTGTAATAAATTTTCAAAAATTTCAGTTCTTGAATTGTCCAGGCGTAGCCTTGGTCTCCTTTGCCAGATCATATCATAGCTATCCCTACAAAAATTGTCAAAGACAATCATTATTTCAACCAAATTTAAGGAGGAAACCAAAAAGTGAGAAGTCTATTAATCCTGAAAAAGTTTCAATGACAAAACATTACAAAATGGGTTATGGACCAAGAAAAAATCAAAAGCGAGTCTTTATAAAGATATTTCACTACATTTTCAAATCATTGTACATGCCAAGAGTGGAGAAGATCGTTCTAAGGCGACTTTGTGAGTTTGAGTGAATGTTGGAGCGATTTCCAGGTGCGTGACGCACTGGGCTAGGCGCGCGACGCATTTTCTGCACACGGCGCACTGGGCACAAAGCCACAGTGTAAAAATACAAGCGCGCAGCGCATCAGGAGCGCGCAGCGCACTGGGTAAGGTGCATGGCGCACTGGGTTTGGAGCCCGAAACTTGTTTGAAAGAGCATCAAATCGCCTCCTCTCTGCATGAATTTGCAGGTAGGCTCATATCCATTACCTTTGCTTGGCTTTTAAAGGTTAATGTGATGGGTTCATGAAATGTTTTCCTTAGAGATCCAAGTTGGAAAGCCCTCCTTTGTCAATGTAAAAAGTGTTGTAGGGTTTGAAAACAGAGTGTAACCAAGCTTGTGATTTTTCCCCATTTCCCTTTGTTTTTCATTCCCAAATTCACCATTATTCTTCCCCATTAATTCCCTCATTAATCCTACCCTACAATCCCTCAAATCCTAGTCCCTCACCTCTATTACAAACACATTATCCCTACCTAACATCCCAAAACCCCAAATCCAAGATTTACAGTTCCCTTTCCTTCCCTTGTTACATTTTATTTCCAAAGTCCCTAATTCCCTAATGTTTTCCCTTTCCTAATATTCCCTTGTGCATTTGTTTCCCCTTGGTCACAACATTTTTAGAGCAAAGAATAATTTACAGTCAATTGTATACACAGTTTATACATCAACATATATATTCCAGCTATCTTGTTTTCAAAGTAATGTCAGAGACCGAGTCAGTCTATGAGGAGGAGTATGACAATGATTCTACACCAGAGGTAAATGTGCCACAAAGGTATCACAAAAGTGGCAAAGGTGGTCAGCATATCAGGGAGGAGCCTACTTCTTTGGCTCAATTGCAAGCTTTCCCACTTGCAATGGATTGTTTTCATCGTTAATCGTGTTTCCAATACTGTGAGATGATCTCACAAACCCAGCATCATCGAGAACTAGTTTGATTATTTGTTCTACATTTACATGATGGTCATATAAACCTCGCCGGAGTGAATTTCACCTTGTCACCAGAGACTATTGCTCAGGCCACCGAGATACCAAATGTAGGAGAGAAATGGAGCAAACGCCATCAATTAGATAGATTCTACTATGAGCCATATATCAAACCTGGGTATATAGACACTTGAGCACAATTTTTCCTTTCAGATTCCTGAGGGATGAGTTTGCACCGTTGATGAAACTCATCATTCGATATTTCAGTTGCGAGGGCAGATTCTCGCGTCTCTATGCATACCATGTCCGTTTGTTGATGCATTTCACGAGGGTACGTGTGATGAACATTCCGTACTTCATGTGTCGCAACATAGAGAGGATGGTGACTTTAGTACAAAGGAAGAACCCAACACATCAGCATAAGAGCATATATCATTATGCGCTGATCAAAATCATAGTGATACATTAGTTGACACAACAGGGCATTACTTGGGAGGATTTCATCTCTCGTGACTTCTTCTCAGTGCTACATCCGCTTCCTGAGATAGTTCATGATGAGGGAGCGCCTTCACACCAGCCGAATATTCCTGAGACTGAGCATATAAGTGCTCCTCCATATGTGACATACCAGCGAGGCCAAAGGGCCTTATTTGCATCTACATGACGAGTACTATCTCCACCCAGTGTGGAAGGGGTCTCGTTGACTCCATCAGCATAGCGAGTATTATCTCCACATCATGTGGAAGGGGTCTCAGCACAGGTACCGATTGATCGAGAGTCTATGCTCATCCGTGTGAACACTCATCTGGAGAAATTGTTGGAAAAATCAAACAGATACAAAGACATGCTTCATCATATGAAAACTCATTATTGGGCTCGTATGCATGTCTGCAAAGCAAGAATGAAGATTTTAAGGAGGCGATTGAGCAAAGCACTAAAACGGCGAAAAAAGCTCGATCCACTCAAAATTTTGGCTGAGGCTTCATTGGCGGGGTATAATAGATGATGGAGGGTCTTCACTCTGAATTTGACCAAATTCGGAGAAATTTTTTTCATTTTGAAAAATTTTGTTCTAAAAATAGGTTTTTTGGCTCAACGCGTGGTGCGTTGACGCGTGGCGTGTTGACGCGCGTGCTTAAGATTGGGAAACTTGCTGGAGGAAAACTCTACATTTTTGGGTTTTTCATGATGAATTATACATGCTTAGCTATTGCCAAAGCATTTCATTAAGTTCTAGGTGACCAAAAGGCTAAAAAACACCATGAAAATTACCTTTCTACCACCTTTTGCACCTGTAGGAAGTACTTCCGGGAGAATGATATTTTGAGGGGGAAAATGAGCTCCAAATGGCAAAATTCTACTTGGGCTGGATAGCAGACATCCATGGTTTTCCAACCAGCTATTGTGAGGTTGATTTGGATGCCAGGAAGTGCCCCAAAAATAGTTTGAAAAGCGCGCAGCCCATAGGGCTCACGCGCACGGCGCACAGGGTTTTTTGGCCAAATTTTCACCTTCCAGCTCGGAAATTCATCCAGTTTGACTAGTTTTGATTTGTGATGTAATTTTTTACTTCTCTTGATGTAATTGATTGAACATGATGTAATTTTGACACTTATTTACTTTTTCTAGAAGATTCATTCACCAAAGAGTGAAAATTTAATGAATGAATTGGTTTCCTACCTTATAGAGGCAAGTTGTTTTGACTGCCTAGATTGTAGTGCCTTGTTTAGAGTTGGTTGAAACAACTCCTAGAGTGATGAGCTCGACCCCTAGAGGAAACAAAAGGGGTTAGGATGGTCTATATGATGTAATTTCTCAATCATTTTTAGAGATTGGAAAGGTTGGACTCTTGGGAAAAGCTTGACACTCTATTGTACATATTTTATCTACATTTTTGGCAAAGGAAAGACCAGGGTTTTGTAACACTGTTTGGGATTCATGTGGCTTTATGTGTTGATGGTTTGCTTCTTTCATTATTTTTAAGTTGTTTATGTGTATCATTTTCCTTCTCTCATCTTCTGCAATTGAACAAATGAAGTGTTAAGGTAGAATCCATAATCTGTTATGCTCTGCCTTTAAGTTTGTTTGATTTTCCATGTTTTCATCTGTTTATGGAGAATCCTTGAAAGCTTCTCGCTCTCCTTAACTTCTCACCAGTAAAATCTAGCCATTCACTTTCTTTAAAAGAATCAAGACAATCGCCTACCTTGCCCCAAGTAGACCTCTGCAAACACTGTGCCTCATCCCCACACCCAAAATTGCTTTTCGCTTGAATTCAGCTAAACTCCAAAAAATCAATTTCAAACTCCTTGTACTTCATACCTAGCCTAAAATTAGTTATCAATTTAGTAATATCGAGCCTCATTGATTACCTTTTGTTGAGATTGACTCGGAGAGAGCCCTCTCCTGTCCTCGTAGTGCTAGCTACGAGGCTGAGCATGGTTTGATGTAGCCTTGAGTTTTACCTTATTTTAGCCTAAGGTAGATTCGAGTGCTAACAGATGCCCCTTCATCTATGATAGTACTAGCCATGATCATTCTGTAAGCTTGTACTATGATTTGGAATGGTACATTAGATGTTTGGCGACGTCTCCCAAGTAGATTCCAATCTAAGGAAATGACTAGATTGCTTAGAGGAGGGACCGAATAAACAGCCAGATGAATATCTGATGAACTTCCTTCTTTCAGTAAAGGAACGGGTAGATTGTCCCCATGTTCATCGGATTCTATGTTAACAAAAAGAATTTGAACGGTGTCGTTCTCATTCTCTTTGGTGATTGTATCATCTGAAGGTGGACCTTCTAAAGACAGGACTGGGTTGACTACCATCTCGACCTGTTCACTTTGGTCCAGTGCAGACTTAGAGGGTTTATCTTCAATGATAGGTGCTTCAACTGACAACAAAGTTATGTCAGTCAGATTTTCAACTAGTGATGGATTCGGCAAGAATTGTTTGTATCTAGCAGGAATTCATTGCAGTAAAGCAGGACGGTTATCCAAGACTCTTTTAGCTTTGTCTAGGAATGGAAAACGGTGGAGGGCATGATGACCTTCACACAGTCTATAAGGAAATTTAGATCTTCATTTCTATCCATTGACTTCGTTTTCACTAGTTAATGGTGTGCTCTCAACATGATCATCAGAGGTTGAAGACACCAGATTGTGCAAGCGGGGAGACTAGTCCCTTAAGATCGGCGGGATGCAAGGAAAATCTCAATGATAGTGGTCTACTTTGAAAATGACACAAGGAGATTTAGGTTTGGATGGTGCAATGTGTGGATTTTCACCAGATGATGCATGGTTTCCCCCTTTGGTCATCGGCTTCTTCTTCTTCTCCTTCCCTTTCTTCTTTTTCTCAGTTACTTGGCTTTTAGTGTTACTAGCTTCACCAAGTGAAGAGGAAGAAGGAGAGGGAGAAACAAATGAAGTAGAAGGTGGGCGAGTGACTTCAATATGATCTCGTTACTGATTTGATTGCTGAGGAATTACGGTGTTTTGAAAGACATAGATTGAGGAAATCCATACTAGCAGGCCAATTGTGAGTCCTAGAAGGGATAATGTAGCCATATGTGGAGCACCAACATCTCCCCAAGAAGAGAAAGGACCAGGATTCCCCCCAAGGGGAAATCCTTGATTGGTGGACTTCATTTTCTCAACCTAAGACAAATGAGGGAATAGTGATGTTATTTTGATTAAAATAAATTTTATGATGCTTTGACACAACTTTCTTTTTCAATTTTTAAGAGTCGAGAAAAAGCTAAAGATGACTCTAGTCTCCTTCGGCTTTTAATGAGCCTAAAGTGAGAAGTGCTTAGATGGACCTTTTCTTTTAGGGAGTCTAAAAAGGAATGAGAGTGACTACTATGGAAATCTAGACAGAGGGATTACCAAACCAATCAAAAAAATGCAGAATACTTTTTACTTACGATAGTCATTCTTCCCGAATGCTGTGCTCAGTGCATTGCAATCGATAGGGCGGCAGACATGGCTTCCTAAGGATAAAAGATATAGCCTATTGTGGTCTCCCAATATATACTCAACGATACATGGGAGCACAAGTCCATACTGGCACTTGTCGTATCAAGGAGGAGGAATCACCCAACCTACAATGAAAATAATGGTTACCAGGCTTTATGATGCCGAAATACGTCTCTAGCCTAGACTTCTAGATGTTGTGCATTAGGTTACAAAACGTTTTTATGTTCATTGAGGTTTATTTTACAGTTGATATTTGTTAAGAAGTTTACCTTTAAGGTTCACCACGTGATGTAGATATACAATTCCTAAATATGCAATCTAAGATGATAAACAATTGTTTACTTTCTTTTAGCAACGAAAATCTTAGCTACTAAGGAAAGAGAAGTAAAATTCCTTCAACATAGAGCAAAGAGCACACACTATGATGCACTATCCTAAATCAATTTCCGCATGTAGTCTAAATGAAAATGCACATGCATGTATTTTTTTTTTCAGTTTACTTAATGTGAGGATGAAAAAGAGAAAACTAAGTACGGATCTAAACTATCTTTTCTCAAAGTGACACTTTAGCAATTTCTTGTTCAAAAACGAAAGGAAGACTGGGACGACCCTTTCAATTTTAACTTGAAAACAGCTTTCAGCACTTCAAAGAATTGATGATTCGAATCAAATACAATATCAAAAGTGTAATCGACTATCTAAAAGAGGAAGACTTTATGACACTCTTTTCTTTGACTGAAAACGAAACTTGTGACACTTTCAAATCAAAAGACAATAGTTCGATTAAGCTACTTTTTGCAAAGGAGGATTGTAAATGATGAAAAATACATAAAAAACATTCACAATTCCTTATCATGGAGGCTGAATAATGAAAAGGAAGAGAGTTTCAACAGTGATATACTTATCATAGACAACAAAAGTACTAAATAAAGCTGAAGACAATGAAGAAAAAACCAAAATATGGAGGCAGAAACAGTCTCACTCAATAATCACACCTGTAACACAAGGAAACAGGGATGCATCTCAATTCCAACACACAGGAGGTGCGATGCATCCAGGTTGCCAATGAGAGATAGTGCGATGGTCCAGGGACGAGACTAAGCTTTGTTTTCACTCACAGCTTGCAGCTAAGTTCAGGGATTTAAGCTGAGCTAATGATAGACAATAAACACAAAGTATAGGGGCTGATCTGATGAGGTTATTTGAGCTACCACCAGGGAACTTAGGAGGTTTTCAAGTCAGATGTTCAGTTCATAAACTAACCTAAAGATTGATTGAAGCAGTATTGATCTACATTGCAGTTGCATAGCCAAAGCAGTTCGAAGGCTAGCTGGCTTAACTTCAGGCTCTGTTTGTAGTTTATAAAGAAAACAAAAGTAACTAACAATCAAACTAATGCTTCTCCAGTGAAGTTGCCATTTTGTTATCGGGAAAAATATTGTCCATTTAGAGCTGCTAGTCCCACTAAGATGGGTAGCTATATTAGAAACAAACAAACTAAAGTTACTTATGTTTTCCTCTATGACAGATAGATGAGAGAGAAGTAGAGAGTACCAACCTCAGTCTTTCGCTTGGCTCCTTGCTTGTTTCCTCCCCCCTTTGATAGAGCTTTGCCACTCTTTCCTCACTTGTCCCGCTTCAAGGAACACATGTAGAGTCAAAGCAACATAATACCATCAAAGCGTAGAGTTCTATAACCATAAAAAATATAGGATCAAATGTATATTAACCATACAAATTCATACACCAATACAAGATTCATAAATATACAAGAATATGAAGGAAAACTCAAATAGCTTTATTGATAAAAGTAGTAGAAGAGAGGATTACAACCCACCGGTCTGACCCAGTGCCATCTTCTCAGCATGAAAGCCCTCTTCACCTCATGAAAAGCTAGATCACCCAACACTACAATGTTTCACAGAGAAACCAACAACACTTCCTTACAAAAAGACAAAATTTCAGCCTCTAGATCTCTAAGATGAGGGATCCATATATAGATATTTGCGGGGGGGTGAGTCATCTTCTGGGATTTTGATTAGTGTCATTTCTCTGATATTTCTTAGTTCCACTTGGATATTTCATGATCTCTTACTCATCCCTGGGTGAATTCAGAGAGGCAAGTGATGCAGGAGCGACCAGCAACAAAGCAGAGCGAAGCATACGTGGACAGCAAAGCTGGATCAAAAGGGAATAAAAGGAAAATCTACTTTAAAACTGAGTTAAGGCCGATTTAAAGCAGTTAAAGGAAAATGAAAGAGAGAATGGATAAGCCTCGATAGACTTCCTATTGTTAACAACCATGCAGGCTTTTTGGAGAGTTTTTGTGGAGAAAAATCAGGAAAGGATAAGATCAGTCCTTCCTAAGACTTCTTATATAAATGTAATAAGAAGAGTGATGTAGTGCGTGTGAGTAGGATGTAACCAAGGGCGAGCTTGTTCTAAGGCTGCAATGCCTTAGATTTAAGCGATGTCTATATATAATACAAATAATATGTTTTGTTGATTTCTTGCATGTAGAGCTATAGATTTTATAGTTTAAATTTATGAGTTAATTTCTATGTGGTAAACCTGTTGATCGATCAATCATAGGATCGATGGAGATTCAAATTAATGTTTAACTATTCTATTGAAAGCATTGTTGCAAACGTCTGTAGGAAGGTTATTATTGGTATTTGATTTTGGAATAAATCCTGAGTTTTATGAATTTGCCAGAGGTAGGACTGAGCTTGAAATGAAGAGGCCGTGTCTTACAGGCCTGTCCGATCCTGAACATCATCGCTGGAGTAACGAAACCATTGAATAACGATTAATAGTGATTAACAGTTCAGTTAATGATTATGGAATGCAGCTATGGTGCGAACAAGTATAAATTAGTTTTGCTAGCGATGTTCAACGAGCTACATCCGAAGCTCAAGCTTCACGGGCTGAAAATTCTCGACTTGTGGACAATCTTTGGCGAGATATCAACGAGCGTCTCCATAATAGAAAGCTTATGTGAGGATGAAACTTTTGGTCAATGACAGTTTGCTCACTGCTCGCATCAAATGTTTTTATTACGTTGGTGAGCTCAATGACTCCTTGTCGTTTGTGCTCGGTGATGGACCTTTGTTTAATGTGACAGAGGATTTAGATTACGTGCATGCTTTGCTTGCTAAAGTCATAGAGGAATACTCCACTCTTCACATGAAAGCTACAGATTCAGGAAAAGTTTCAATGGAGATAAATCGCTTATGTTGGGGACTTGTGGGCCATAACCCACAGGCCCTGGATCGAAATTTAATTGGGAATTGGGTTTTTGGGCAATCCCCAAATTCTCATTTTCATCATTTTGGTATCAAAGCATGGAAAGGATTCCTGAGAGAAGAAAGAAGAATGCGAGAAGAAGTGGAAAGAGGTACAGTTGTGTTAAAGATGGAGAGTTTATGGTTTTGCTATTGTGCAGATGGCGGGAGCGGAAGGTGAGAAGATTTGCAGCAACCTAGAGAAGGATACGAAAAGACTGAGTGCGGAGGGCTTGGTGAGTTATAGTGTAACAAAGGAGGCTGTTACTGCAGAGGTTGGTTGCAGTGAAGGAATGAAGTGGATAAAATTGCTAAAGACTAGGAGAAGCATATGACTAGGAGGTCATAAATTTTTGTGCCTCGGGAGTCTGATGCAGGAGCAACTAGTAACAAAGCAGAGCAAAGCATACGTGGACAACAAAGCTGGATCGAAAGGGAAAAAAAGGAAAATTTACTTTAAAACTGAGTTAAGGCCAATTTAAAGTAGTTAAAGGAAAATGAAAGAGAGAATGGATAAGTCTCCATAGACTTCCTATTGTTAACAGCCATGCAGGATTTTTGGAGAGTTTTTGTGGAGAAAAATCAGGAAAGGATAAGATCAGTCCTTCCTAAGACTTCTTATATAAATGTAATAAGAATAGTGATGTAGTGTGTGTGAGCAGGATGTAACTGAGGGCGAGCCAGTTCTAAGGCTGCAATGCCTTAGATTTAAGCGATGTCTGTATATAATACAAATAATATGTTCTGTTGATTTCTTGCGTGTAGAGCTATATATTTTATAGTTTAAATTTATGAGTTAATTTCTATGTCGTAAACCTGTTGATCGACCAGTCATACGATCGATGGAGATTCAAATTAATGTTTAAATGTTCTGTTGAAAGCGCTGTTGCAAACGTCTGTAGGAAGGTTATTATTGGTATTTGATTTTGGAATAAAACCTGAGTTTTATGAATTTGACAGAGGTAGGACTGAGCGTGAAATGAGGAGGCTGTGTCTTACAGGCCTGTCCGATCCTGAACATCATCGCTGGAGTAGCGAAACCATTGAATAACGATAATTAGTGATTAACAGTTCAGTTAATGATTATGGAATGCAGCTATGGTGCGAACAAGTATAAACTAGTTTTGCTGGAGATGTTCAATGAGCTACATCCGAAGCTCAAGCTTCACGGGCTGAAAATTCTCGACTTGTGGACAATCTTTGGCGAGATATCAACGAGCGTCTCCATAATAGAAAGCTTATATGAGGATGAAACTTTTGGTCAACGACAGTTTTCTCACTGGTCGCATCAAATGTTTTTATTACGTTGGTGAGCTCAACGACTCCTTGTCATTTGTGCTCAGTGATGGACCTTTGTTTAATGCGATAGAGGATTTAGATTACGTGCACGCTTTGCTTGCTAAAGTCATAGATGAATACTCCACTCTTCACATGAAAGCTATAGATTCGGGAAAAGTTTCAGTGGAGATAGATTGCTTCTGTTTGGGACTTGTGGGCCATAACCCACAGGTGCTGGATCGAAATTTAATTGGGAATTGGGATTTTGGGCAATCCCCAAATTCTCATCCCATCAGCAAGTGTCATATGAGTAGTTTCTAGAAGATTGCTTGGGTTTCCACCTATCAAACTGCCTTTTCCATTTGTCTACTCTCGCCCATCACAACCTACAGAAGGGATTTCCAGTATGCATCTCACCCTCCATGTGCAATAAGTGAGATGCATCGCACCCTGACCATGGCGCAGGTGAGATGGTCTAGTTTTGACCAGTTCTGAGTAGTTTTTTACACAGAACGTCTCAGAAATTATGAAATCAGCTGACCTTGATCCTTTAGGTTATGAAACAACACTTTTAGGGGTTTAGAAGCCCTTGGTTTATGGACATATTTGATTGGGGTTGCAGTGTCCAAATATGTCTATAACACTTATTCATATCCATCACAAAGCTATCCCCTTTTCCATGAGTAGCAAAGGATGATAGTGCGTCCTGTCAAACCATGGTGGTTACATAGCAAGGTCAACTTCCAAGTGATATAAACTATGCATATAGAATTTGATTGAAATCATTATTTCATCATTGGAAGAGTCTTTGAGTATTTATTGTTATATGTGCGCATAAGGCTACTAAGATTACACAAATATTTATGTGATAATTTTTTATATTTCATGTAGTACCCAATGTAATTGTTTTTCATAGTGATAGCATTTGTATATGTAAATATTTAAGACTCTTCTCAAGGCTTGTATACTAAGCTAAATTGTAGTAATAACTAGAATCCATAGGAAGATGGGAAACTTTAAAGAGTCCATCAAATGATTGAATACATTATGTGCATGTGTTAGAAGAAAAACCATCTAGGTGGGAATATTTTCTATATTTTGTGGAATTTTTGTATAACAAGGGAAACCATGTGTCATTTAAAATGAGTCAATTTGAGATGTTTTATAGTAGAAGATGGAGATATAGTTTAGCAATTTAAACCATATAGTTAATATAATTTTACATGGGTAAGAAAAACTCAAGGAAATGTAACAAGAAGTGGATAGAATCAAACATAGTTTGGAAATACCCCAAGATAGGGTAGATATATGAATAAAGTGCATAGAGAATCTAGTTTCAGAGATCACTTTTTCCTAATGGAGAATCCAAGGAAGAATTATTTGAAGCTTGGAAAAATTTCCAAGTTGCGACACTAATATTATGGCCCATTTGAAGTTCTAATATGATAGGGTTAGTTGTATATAGACTTGTGTTTCCAATTTAAAATAGAGCTCACAATGTTTCCCAAGTTTTTTTTTAATAAATATATGTATCATCCAAACCATGTGATTGATTTTATTGTAATATAAATGCAACAATGGTGATATTTAAATAAAACCATTGTGCATCCTCAACAAGGAAGTACTATTGCTTGAAATTGAGCCATTGGATGAGGAAATGTGCAATGGAAACAATTTTGTCCGATAGAGTCTATTGAGGATCTAAACATTTCCATAATGGAGGCATAATTACTTTTGTCTTAATTAAAGGTTTTCCCAAAGTAAACGTTATTCCATGTGGAAGGGGAATCTATGACCATAGCTGTAATCCCTAGACTATATTATAATATAATTTTTAATATTGTAAACAAAATACTATTGATTTTGATCAAGGAGCTCAGGGCTAATCAATAACTATTGAATAACTAAGAATGTATATGATCTAAATCTACTTCTGATTTCCATGTAGGATTTATATACTATACTCAAAGTTATGTAAATATTAATGCTAGAATATAGTATATAGTGCTCCAAGACGGCCATGGGAGGGAATGACAGGAACCATAATTCTACTATAAGGGAAGAGTAATAAGAGGCATTTAGGAAAAGTAATTCTATATTAGCAATCTCAAATTTTCATCTCATCACTTTATCAAAAAGTTGCTTAAAAATGTTCCTTAAATGAAGCCATCATCCTTCACTAACCTATAAAACCTAGTCATTTATATAAAATCTTAGTGACGAAGGCTACTTCTTATAGTCATTGGAACGTGGAATGAGTATAATCATCATGGGAGAAAAGTAACATCTCTCGTTATAAAGAAATCTAGTCATCATTTCCTTATATCCCTCATTAATTACATTCTCCAACACGATGAGAATTATTTTCATTCATTCTCACCATTCTCATGTCAAAGCTTCTTAAACTCCTTATATGGTTCTTTTGTCCGTCATGTTAAGTAGTAATTAGGAATAAAAAATTCAAGGGATGAAATTAGCATTGTAAAGGGAGAAAGTATGGACCTTGGATGAGAGATAGAAGGTTGCATGTGAGCATAGAGGCTCATCGAGCTAGGAAGCCTTCAAACATTGGTTATTATTACTCATTATTTATTTGAGAGCCAAGATTTATTATTTCAAGTTATTCTTAGAAATATTTTAACACATTGGTCTGTTCTACATACATTGAAGAGCACGAGAAGGAAGAATATATAAGGTATTTCTAAATAGAGAAAAGGGAAGGTATATCTTATGTTGTGTAGGATAGTGGAAGAGATTAGCATGGTTGTTCGATGGCTAAATGAGTAGATTGGTTAAGTCACGAGATAAATGGCATGGGTTGCATTAGATAAGAGCTTGTAGGTAGAATTTTTCTCACTTAGAGTGTTATTAGGATTTGTGGTGATATCTACCATATATGTATATGGTTGGGTGGAATATTTATTATAGCTAGAAAATTGCTTGAACCATATTTTTATGAAGATAAGTGTTATCTTTATCCCTGAATGGTTAGATTGGTTGGTTATGGCTATGTTATGAAGTATTATGTACAATATGAGATGTAAGGTTCAAATCCCTTGATTAACCCTTGTATACAGAAGGGAATACATAAAGTCAAACCCTATGTTACATGTGTATGAAAATGGCCTAGTTGTTATTTCCTCTAGATGCGAAAAGGTAAACAAGTTTTATATGTTCATGCAAGAAATTTGGAATTGAATGTTATTTTCTATTAAAAATTTACATGACTTATGTGTATCATTTATGATGAGATCAAATTAAAAGTGAGAACCTAGAAAGGAAATATTTAAGGGCTAAATTTTACCCATGGGTAAATTTTCCATGCCTTTAACACAAAAATATTTGCAAATTCCCTTTTCCTTAACCATTTACCTCGAATCTATGGAAAACATGTTTTCTACTCTAAAAAACAACAAAATTAAAAAATATTTATATAAAATCCTTAGAATTTTTTATTGCTTTTTCAAAGTATCACCAAATTTTTTATGGTTTGACATTTTAGGAATCAGTAAGATTCACTATGGTTTTTACACTTTAGGATAAGTGTGGATCCTTAAAATTTTCCCTAAAACATAGCTTTTGTGAAATTTGTTATTCGATGTTTGCTAATTTTATTTCAATTTTATCATGGAACCTTATGTATGCATTTAAATTGTGTTATGGACCTGCACTTAAGACCATCTTTGTGTTATTATGGTAAAATTCCCTCTTAAGGATCAAGATTTTATAGATCTAAATATGAACCCCATAGATCTCAATAGGACCACCCATTCCATGGCTCAAACGAATTGGTAGGGATGCCACATGAATCTTTATGTCTTGTTATATCAATATAAATATCATTGTCTTATAACTCAAAGTAGATATTATGTGTTATAACCAACATAGATCCATCTTAAGCACAGATCTAAAATGAGTCAAGATGGATCATATTTCTTTACGTGCAAACTTATATTAGAGTGCAAAAACCGAGGTGTAATTTTTCATTGTCTAAATTTGATTTTTGAATGGTATACAGATTACATAACTTACACTTGTAAGTCCAAAAAATATTTGTTGGATTATGATAAGAAAGCATATACCTAGAAAGCATTAAACTGTAAAATACTAATACCACTGCAAACCTTTTAACCAACATATTTTTTTCAATAACTTCATATGACATATACCTGATTTTTCAAAACAATATATAAAATATTTTACATAACGTGAGCATTGGGCCATTTATCAATGTATATTAAAACAATTTTTTTTTGTTATTACTATATTTTTCAAGTATACTTCTATATTTATTTTATTAAATATTTTTTCATGACTCACATTGAATATTTTTATTATATACAACACTAAAATATTTATTTTAACTTTTTTCTTTCTATATATTGATATATGAAGTTTACAATACTTATAGGAAATATT
This sequence comes from Pinus taeda, assembly GCA_000404065.3. Taxonomy (NCBI): domain Eukaryota; kingdom Viridiplantae; phylum Streptophyta; class Pinopsida; order Pinales; family Pinaceae; genus Pinus; species Pinus taeda. Next base: position 121,782 of record APFE031201465.1, read on the forward strand.
ATGGGTTGTTAAAACTTTTACCCAAATATCGACAAAAGGTAAAACTTCATATATATCTATATATAGAAACATTTTATATTATATATAATAAATATCTAATATGACTTATGAATAAATATTTTAATATTATTAATATTAGCCTATAAAAAATATAATAAAAACCAAAAAACATTTTAATATGCATTAATCTATATTGATTATTGTTAATATAGTTTTCTATTTAAAAAATATTTTATATTTATTTTAAAAAAGAACATACGACCCTTACACATAAATTTCACAATAAGATGTAAAACAAACCTCTGAATTCAAATATAATATGATGGGCGTGAATGAAATTAAAAATTCAAATTAGATACTAACATAATAGTTTTGGCATGGTCATACTCACAATCATTCTATCAAATGGTTAAAATGATTTCGTTAACAATTTAGTAGAGTGGTTTTTTATTTACAATAATATCCATAAGAAATCTAGTTTGAATGCCTTTTTATTATTATCACTAACAAATGTATAGTCACATCCAAATTTACAAACACATCTAATGTTAAAAAAATAATTAAATTAAAAAAATCAATAGTTATAACTAATTTTTAAATAGAACATTGTCTTAAAACTAATATCAGTATGCCCATATGCCAGAACTAATATTTTGGTGAAAATTTATCTTCGAATTCTTTGGTTGAAAAAGTTCTAAATAAACTTAATTAGTAATAATAAAATCCATTATAATGGAATTCAAATTTTGCAATAAGTGCCAATCATACAGGAAATAATATATTTTCAAGTACTTTTACAAACTCTGGCCATCCAAACGTTCAAGAAAGTTCTTTTATGTGCTAATATATGACACTTGTAACATAATAATTTAAGACCTAACTGTCATTTGGCAGATGAATTTGGATACCTAATTCAGAAAATTATTTTATGAAAGAAACTTTAAAGAAGATATAAAATCCAAATACAGATTCATAATATTGAACCTAGACAGAAAAAACAGTTTACATATCTTAAATATTTATGGTGTATATTTAAAGTTAATGGTTCTTAGGAAGTTACTATCCATCAACATTGTGAAAGATATACCATTGGTCTTAAGTTGTTTTGGAATATACCATGGTTCCTTTAATGTTAAAATTGGGTATAAAATCTCGTTCTATTTAACGGAAAAACAATTATGTTCAGTTCATTTCACTTGAAACATACATACATCTCCTCCACCATCTACAAACTTGTGTAAAGCATTTTACACAAGTAATCAGAATTTTTAAGAAGAATAGGAGTGCTTCACCTTTTGATGAAGAAGACCCAATCATCCTTGCAACACAACATGTTTTTAGAACAGAAGAGTGTATTATCATTATGGTAGAAGTGAAAGTTTAGGGGGGGGGAAGATTAAAGGAATAACTATATAAGTGATTTATTATGTCTTTTTCTGGGGGATGAAGTCGGAATTATGCTATACTATTATCACATAATTAAATACATTATTAAATAAATTAAGTTAATAGGAATTTAATTTAAGGATGAAATAAAAAATACTGTGATATATAATTTGTAGAGTGATATGCTTAACTGTTTAGATTTATTTATTTTAAATAAGTTATTGATAAATTAGAGATAATAAATTTAAAGTAATATAAATATGTAACGAATAAATTAGTGTATAAAATGTATTGTTTTTAGGGGTTTGATTGATGATCACCGTGATATGAAGTCATTGTGAAGTTTGAGGATCAAATCTTCCTAATTTATGGTATGTTCTTCAAGGTGTACAAGGAATGAAAAGTAAATGTAGAAAAGTAAATAGAACATATAGAAAAATATATAAGAGATTACACTAATGTTGTGGAAACCCAATTTTTTTAATAAAAGAAATAACATAATATTATAGAACACATACTAGCTAGAATGGTGGTAGCTATTTCTGAATAGAGAGATATGGAGGCTACATGTATTCACAAAATATATTACAAGAGGCTCATAGGATGGCCATTAAACATAAATAAAGAACCATAGAGCTCCATAAAACTACCTTGTTGGGTCCCTATAATACTAGTGATTACCCCATTACTATTGTCATTATACCCCTTATTAATATTGTTGTGCCCTTATTGTCCCCATATTGTTATTACTGTGCCCCATAGAATCCCTCTATTTTTATTTTTGTGGCTTTATATTATTATTGTTAGGTCGGCTATGTTATATTGTGACTCCTTAGACTCCTATATATAGAAAGGAGGTTTTGTCATTTGAATCATCCAAGAATTGTTCATTTATGTAATGTAAAGGAGGTTGCCCCCTCGAAGAGGCTAAATTCTAAGGCATTGATATATCTTTTCTATCTTTCTTGAAGCTGGTTTCATAACAGTGATCCTCATATATTTTCCATGATAATTAATGTGTCCTCCATTTCAGGTTTGAAATGGTGCTATTGTGTATGAGACATGACTGTGTTAGTGTCAATTTTAGAATTGGCTAATGTGTTGTGTTATTGTTTAAAGATAGTGGGATAATGTGTACGAATATTAGTTATGCCACAATAATATTTAGAATGGTAACTCTTTCTTATTGCATTATGGTGATTACATTGATGACAAGCTTGCATTAGCATTGTCGTGTTACAATGTGGTGATATTGAGGATTTCCTCCTCTTTTATCCTTATTTACCTTTTATTCCATATGAGAATCTTCTTCAATTATTTAGTGAGGTATACCCTAGTGTGGGGTCTACACATCCATTTTATCCAGGACTCGGTCCAAAAAATATATATTCTGTGTTGTGTAAGGCACAACTTCATGAGTCTGAATTACTTGATTTCATGCCCCTGTGCCCTATAAAGTTGAATCTCTAATATGTATTCATTGATGTTGAATCTATCAATACTAGGAGCCATATTTTGTATGTTTTCTCAGTGCTCATATGATGTGGTAAATCGTTACTTAAATGGTTGGTTACAGCCATGGTGTTAAGCTTAAATGATACTCTTCTAGTGGGTATTCATATATTATTTATTTTATCAATAAAATTCCCATAATTCCCGTCCATAATAAAGAAATCCTTGTAGGCTTGTAATATTATGAATCATGTGCCTATGTATACGGTTCATGCCTATAATCGAACTAGAAAAGGGGAATTTCCGGTGTACTTGTGTAACATTGATCCCTGTGTTATTTCCTTTCCATCATATTCTATAAAGATGCCTTTATAGGCTTGATATGCTTATTCATTCCTTGAATGAGATTTGTAGATCTCTGAGCCGAAACTAGTTTGTCCCCTAGAAGATACAAAATACTTGAGGGATCGTAGATCTCTAAAGGGTTGAATGGATAGGTCTTTGGCATGAATGGATAAGTCCCTGGCCTAAATAGACAAGTCCTTGGTCTGGATGGACAAGTTCCTAATCAATATTTTCCATTACAAACAACACGAACCCGGAGAAGGTATTTTTTTTTGTAATCTAAGAAGGGATAACACCTATGCGTGCTTCATAAAGCCCCAAGGACAAGAGTTAGACTATGACGCAAGTCTAGATGTTTGCAGAACCATTGCAGCTGAGCCATGGTTGAATCCTTTCATAAATGGTGCATAGAGAAGAATGGGAGGAATCCATTATAAAACAACTAGGTTCAAGATCATGGGATGGACATGACACTCAATCCAATTATGTAATTTGTATGGAGGATGGATGAAATTCCTTTGAGAAAACCTCTGGATTCAAGCCCGATCCATGTTCTGAGTAGAGGCACCTTATCTGAGCCATAGTCGAAGTCGTTTTATGAATGGATTTCTTGAAAGCATGGGCATAAGGGTCAACCTTGTAGTCTTATACATTTAAAACTTATCCAATGGATTGATAGAGCCTCGATGTGGAAGTGGCTAAGTAGGTGTTTAGTTCACACTTTATCACGACTGCACTAGTGCAAGGATGACATGTCCGAGAAGCATTGTCCCCAAAATTCCACAAAGGATCGCATAGGGGGAACTCCCAAGCTAACACGGACTAGGCTAGCATGGTAAGGATGACATGATGGAGAAAGTTGCAGGAAGTCGGAGTCAATGCATTGGTTGACAAGGGAAATAAATCACCCACGTGGATAACTCATCGCATCATTAAAAGGCCAAGGTGGGCCCGCATAGATGACAAGTAGGTGCAATAGACAACATTAATATTTATTTTCTCGGATTCGGTTAACCAAAATAAGGCCTTGGCATAACAATGGAGGAGAGTCGAGATGACTAAGCTCTAGGGTGATGTGGTAAGTATGGGCCCAAGGGAATGCTATTGTGACCTCCTATAAGAGGGACCATGGACAAAGGCACCAAATCTATTATATAAGAGCAGGGAACTATGGACCAATTGGAAGTGTTGTCAGAATGAAGGTGTGGACCCACTAGGGCACATAAGCTCGAATGATATTCCCTAAGTGTACGAAGAAGGATGCAAGTTTAAAATACCATAGTACGTAAGCCTGGGTTGCAAAGGCGTACAAATGAGCCTAGAAATCTATTCATTGGTTTATAGGAGGACACCACTTTATAAGTCACCCTGAAAGGCTAACCTAGAGAATTCGTATGTGCATGAGGGGGGAAAGGACAAGTAACAAAGCCCTGAAGATGGGAAGGGTATTCATTGATAAGAGATACATCAACTGATCATCGACACATAAGTCCAGAAGGTAATTCTCGGAGTCGCCTGCAAAGATACTAAGTGAGAAGTGTCAAGACAAGGGACTTGGGTAATGGGAAAATTGGTAGTAGTTAATGAATTCCAATTTGGGTGATATATGTGTGTGTGTGTGTGTGTGTGTTAGAAAATTACATATTACAGAGCAATGGAACACATAAAATATTGCAAAAACACAAACATAGAAAATGCAAAAAAGAAGAGAGACACAAATATACGTGGCTCACCCAATTTGGGTTACATCCATAAAGAAACAACCAATCCTTCTTTTTATATTATGAGGAAAAATGAATAGATAAAACCTACAGTAGATCCATTGTAATTTCCTCTTCACTCTCACACAATCTCCTCTCTCTTTCTCGCTCAGAATACACATATACACAGCCTCAATATAATTCCCTCATATATAACGAGGGGTTTCCTTCTAGGAAAAAAAAATTTAAATTAAACAGAACTTCTACAATCAAATCATCCACTTGATGAACATCTCAGATTGACTACGAAATTACAACATTTTACCAGGAAATTTTACATCTATTTTTTTAGCTTTGGGGTTGCTACCCCCAAAGCCCTACCAGGGGCCCATTCGGCCCCGGACTCCTCCTGCCAGGGGGTATGCCCCCCCCCATGTGGAGGGGTGTATAATATTCCTGGGGTATACATATGACTGAAACAAAGACCTTTGAATAAAGAATATGGTCAGGCTCCACACTGAACAATCTCCCACTTGGAGACTGATTATAGTAACTCCGCTGCTACTTCATTTGCTGGACAATGACTCCACTTTGAAACTAGTTTTTCTCATCTTCATCATCATACTTGAAGACCAATTGAAACTGGGTAGAATCTCAGTTTCTCCCTGGTTACAACTTTTGTTAACATATCTGCAGCATTTTGGCTAGTGTGTACCTTTTCTAGCTTCAATTGTCCATCTTCCAACTTTTACCGTATGAAGTGGTACTTGAGCTGCATATGGTTAGCCTTGGAATGAAATGTTGAGTTATTTACAAGATGAATGACACTATGTTTGTCACTGTATAACCTTCTCAACTCCTGCTTCTTACCCAATTCATCCAAAAACCATTGTAACCAAATCGTTTCTTTACTAGCCTCTATATCAGCAACATACTTTGCTTCCATTGTTGAGAGTGCAACAAAACTCTGCAATTTTGAAACCCAACTTTCAATTGTTCCACCTACAGTAAACACATACCCTATGGTGCTCCTCATGTTATCTCTATCACTTTCCATATATACATCAACATATCCCTATAGAGCAATGTTTGAAACACCAAAGTATAATGCTTGATATGTGGTACCTCTCAAATACCTAAGAATAAACTTCACTGCCATCCAATGTTCTTTTCATGGATTGTTCATGTACCTACTTACAACTTCCACTGCATGTGTAATATCAGGCATTGTGCAAACCATTGCATACATTAAGCTTCCAACTATTGATGCATATGGAAATTTAGACATATAACCCATCTCTTCCTAAGTCTTGGGACAAATCTCATAACTTAGTTTGAAATGGCTAGCCAAAAGTGTACTAACTAGCTTTTCATTCTTCATATTAAATCTTTTCAACATCTTTTGTATGTACTCACTTTAAGGCAATGTTAATGTGCGATTTTTCTTGTCTCTACTTATTCTCATACCAAGGATTTGTTTTGCAACACCCAAATCCTTCATTGCAAATGCATTTGTCAATTTTCTTTTGAGCACATTTTTTTCCTAAGTGTTATAACTTGCAACAAGCATGGCATCTGCATAAAATAACACTATAATATAGTTTCCATAATTTTTCCTTTCGAAAAAAACACAATTATCATAGTGACATCTAGTATAACCTTGTTCAGAAATTCACTCGTCAAATTTTAGATACCACTGCCTTGGAGCCTGTTTTAAGCCATACAATCTCTTCTTCAACCTACACACTAGTTTATCCTTCCTTTTGACCTCATATCCTTGTGGCTGCTACATATATATCTCTTCCTCCAAATCCCCATCGAGAAAGGTTGTCTTTACATCTAACTTCTCAAGATGTAAATCTTCTACTGCTACTAAACTTAAAATAGTTCTGATTGAAGTCATTTTAGAAATAGGAGAAAATATCTCATCAAAGTCTATACCTTTTTCTTGTGCAAACCCCTTCACCACAAGTCTAGCTTTATACCCTTTTCTATCTCCATCTTATTCCTTCAACCTGTAAACTCATTTATTCTACAGTTTTGTTTTACCTACAGGCAACCTGACTAAGTCCCAAATATGTTTATGTACCAAGGAGTCTATCTCTTCTTTCATGGTTATCTCCCACTTCTTCCTGGTTTCTACCTAGACTGCTTCTTCATAACATTCTGGTTCACCAGGATCAGTCAAAAATACATAATATAATGAAGGATAGTATTGTTTAGGGGGTCTACTTAACCTGGTAGATATTCTAACACCGCTTTCAGGTGTTTGAGGTGCATGTTGTTGTTGTGGTTATTGTTGTCGTTCTGGCTATTAATCATTATGATTTTCAGGCACCTTTACCTTTTATGTAATCTCATCAAGCACTGTGTATTCTCTATTTTCTTTTTCCTGTTTCTTTTCTGACATCTAATCCTTCCACAAAACCTTTTCATTGAATATGACATCTCTGCTCCAAATGATTTTGTGATTTTCATAGTCATATAAGTGATAACCAAAATCATTAACACCATATCCAATAAAGGTACCTTTCTTTGATTTTTCCTTGAGCTTTGTCCTATTTTATTTATTAATGTGGACAAAGGCTTCACAACCAAAAGTCTTTAAAAATGAGTAGTTTACCTTTTTTCTGTCCATGCATCCTCTGGAATACGTCCATACAAGCAACTTGAAGGCCCTTTGTTTATTAGATAAACAAAAATATCTATAGCATCTGCCCAAAATTATCAAGGCATTCCTGCATGCAATCTCATGCACCTTGCATGCTCCATGATTATCATGTTCATCCTTTCTGACACACCATTTTCTTGTGTTTTTCCTGGAACTATCTTATCTCTGTGAATTCCATGCTCTGAACAATACTTATCAAACTCTTCACTGCAATATTCACCTCCATTCTCTTATCTGAGACACTTCAACCTTTTCCCTGTCTCATTTTCAGCCAAAGATTTCCATTTTTTGAAAGTATCAAATGCATGATATTTAAATTTAATACAATAAATCTAGATTTTTCTTGTTGCATCATCAATAAAAGTAACATAATAACAAGAGACACTAAGAGATGATACCTAAGCAGACCCTCCTAAATCTGTATGCACAAGCTCTAATTTTTATCTCATTTTCTTTCCCAACTCTGAGAAATCTTACTCTCTTCTGTTTTCCATAAACACAATTCTCATAGAATTCCAAATCAACATGCTTCAAACCTAGCAACAAACTTCTTGAGTGAAGAATATTCATCCCCTTCTCACTCATGTGCCTGAGCATATGATTCCACAATGTTGTATTTTCTCTTGTAGAGGTTAAAGCATTAAGAGAATTAGAAATACCATTGCATAAATACCATGTACCAACCTTTTCTCCTTTTGTTATTAATAGGGCTCCCTTAGTGACCTTCCAAGTTTTATCTGTAAAGGTAGTTTTCACCTCCCAACTGCCCTATTGAAATTAGATTTTTCTTTAGATCTAGAACATGCATTACCTCCTTCAATAGCCATTGGTTTCCATTTTGTTGTTTTACGAAAAATTTACCCATTCCAATGATTTTATAGGGTTTATCATCACCCAAATGAACTTGTCCAAAATATCCTTGAACATAATAATGAAAATTTTTCCTTTCAGCTGTGGCATGGAATGAGGCCCCTGAATATACCACCTAGGCATCAATAATGTTTTCTAACGAAAGAATCTAAGCATCTTGCAACACATCACCTACCACATTTTCTTCATGGTTGTTTTCTTGTTACGTGTCTCCTTCTTTTCCCTTCTAAGAATTACAGTCTTTCTTCAGGTGTCCTTTATTATCGAATTTCTATCATGTTATCCCCGATTGGGACTTGGATTTGCCTTTCGTTCACTTACTGCGGTATCTTGGGCTCTTTCCTCTTTCCATTTTTCTTCCCCTAGTCTTTGTAGTTAAAGCATTATCCCATGTCTCACCGAAGCTTTTCCATCACATTTCCTCACTAAGAATTGCACTGACAACATCATAAAAATTTAAAGTACTAGATCCGGAGACAGAGTTAATAATGGCCATAACTAAACCATTCCAACTTTATGTAAATGAGCACAAAAATAACAAATCCCTAACTTCATCATCAAAATTTACTCGTACAAGACTTAACTGACTAGTAACCATATTAAATTCTTTTAAATGGTCAGCAACAGATCCACTTTCTGACATCTTCATATTAAATAAGCGTTTCATAAGAAATAACTTATTTGAGGATGAGGGTTTTACACATAGTTTGGCCAATGTTGATATTAAACCCTCTGTTGTTGTTTCCTTTGAAATATTAAAGGCTACCGATGCCGCTAGGCATAGATGTATTGTTACAAGTGCCTTTTTGTCAAGAATATCCCATTCTGTGTCTGTCATACTCATCGGCTTCTTTGCCACTTTCCACTCAATGGTAGGTACAGATATTTCTGATACAAATAATCTTCCATCTACATCTTCTATAGCTGGCAGTTTTGGCTGTTAAATTTTTCAACCCTAAACCTATCATCTTCTGCCATTAGTCCCACTTAAACAAGGAACCCTTCTCTCCTACGAGTTTATTAGCCAAATAGACCTTTGGCTCTGATAGCAATTGTTAGAAAATTATATATTGCAGAGAAATGGACACATAAAATATTGCAAAACCACAAACGCAGAAAATGCATAAAACTAGAGAGACATAGATATACGTGGTTCACCCAATTTGGGCTACGTCCATGGAGAAACAACCATTCCTTCCTTCCTTTTATATTATCCAGCAAAATGAGGAGATACAACCTATCGCAGATCTGATGTAATTTCCTCTTCGCTCTCACACAATCTCCTCTCTTTCTCACTCAGAATACACATATACATAGTTGCAATACAATTCCCTCATATATAGTGAGGGGTTGCCTTCTAGGGAAAAAAACACTAAATTAAACATAACTTCTGTCATCAGGTTTTTTCCATATGTCTCAACCTAAGATCAACTAAGGAGTGAGAGCGATGGAGCACAAGGGTTTACAGCGCGAGGGTTTTGGATAGCTGGTTCATCATGGTTTTATTATCACTCTGTAGATACCTGAGCCCTCGAGGATCCTTTTACCTGCTTTCTCTGGGCGCACCTTCCATACACTCTATATCTTTGGCCGTTAGCGCCTTCTCGCATCTGGCTCCTGACATCTGCACACTGAACCTACTGTCAACATGGAAGAACAGGACGCTGTCGATTACTCTGCAAACCCTCTGGAAGGAATATCTATCTGGCGTTCGCCCTCTGTATCACAAGGTATGTTTAACCCCCTACATTCAAATATGGCCTCATTACCTAGGGGGGATCCGCCGCCTTTAATTCCGGTGGCTATTCTGTTCCATTCCCTTTCTGGGCCTTCTCTCTCTTCGTTGTCCTCCTCTCCGGTGACCCTCGGTTTTTCGGCGGCATATGTCCCCCCTTTTTCCCCATCTGCCCCCTTCTCTACCCCTGTCTCGTGGCTTTCTAGATCAGATCCTCCTCCCTCTGCCCCTTTCGCTGAATCTCTGTTTTCAGATCCTCACATTGGCAGCCTCCCTCGTATTGTTCCTATCCTCGATCCGTTGACCCACCCCCCTGGTTGTATCGAAGACCCCCCCATTCATTCTCCCCCTCCCTCTGTTTCTGAAGCTTCCCAGCCGTTTCGTGCACGAAGCTCATCTCAGTCTCCCATTGCAAAGCGAAAGAACAGATGTTACAAGACCAAAGCAGAAGACATAATCCTCAGACTTGAGGAGGATGTTCAGTGGGGCGATATATTGGATCATTCTGACAAAGTCCTGGTGGGTCGCATCAGGGGAAGAAAATACTCGGTTTCTCGATTGAAAGCCTGGGCTTCTGATACTTGGGGTCACCATCTGAAGGACCCCCCAGTATACAGATATTAGTCAGAGGATGGTTTGCTATAAAATTTGTTGAAGCTAACCACACCAACTGGGTCCTATCCTCTCATTGGCATTTCCAACATGCACTTGTACATCTTAAGCGCTGGACTCCCTTGTTTGACCCCGAATCTGAGCAGAATGGCATTGGGCCTACATGGGTTCGGCTACTAGGCCTACCATTACAGTATTGGTCTGAAGCCATTTTCCGAAGCATTGGAAACGCTCTGGGTACTTTCTTGGATTATGATTGATCCTTCATTTTAACAGGTGTTATGACTTATGCTTGTCTTCTCATCAACCTGGACACGAGAGGTGGTCTACAAGAAGACATCACTTTACACTGGCGGGACTGGGTGCGCAAGCAAATTATTGATTACGAAGGGATCCCGTATAGATGCCACAGATGTCACCAAGTTGGACATCTATTTCGGGATTGTCCTCTCCTTCATAAGGGGAAGCATTTTCATCAGGAAGAGGCTGTTAAGCCCACCCGGCACTTTCCTAATCGGCCACTGTCGGAGCAGCCTATTCCAGAGCCAAATTTGGCTACCGATGCTTCGCTCGTCCCTCCGGGAAGCTCAGTCGATCTTTCTACCCGCATTCCGACTAAACCAGTTCTGGAAGCCACTTCTCAGTTGGGCGATAGCACTCCGGTCACGCTTTCTCCCTCCCCACATTTTCATCCTTCAACATCTTCTGTCGATCTTGTGCCTCTCCCTAGCACTTGCCCCTCTGGATGCTCACCTGAGCCTCGCTCGGGGACGCCCCTCGGTCTCTCTATTCCCCCTCCCCCTCATTCCCTCATCTGCTCCATTCCGCCTCCTGACCCTGCCATTCCCCCGATTTCGCCCACTTTGAATTCTTCCGCCATTCCCACCTCCCTTGCCTCTTCCCCCCCCGCATCCCCTCGATATTCCCTCAGATCCCGATCTAGAGATAGAGGCATCGACGCCATCGGTCTTGACATCATATCTGCTCTAGTCACCCTCAAGCAGTCTCGGGGTCGACCTTCTCGTATTGCAAAAGCCAGACACACCGCTGATGCCGAAGTAGCTATTGGGCGACAGCAAACCATTCTCTGGGCCATTAGAGCGAAGCAAGGCCCTGCGCCTCTGCCTACATGAAGGTACTCTCATTCAACTGCCGGGGTTTTGCTAGTCCCCCCAAAAAACTAGCACTCAGAAGATTGCTTACCATATCTCAACCGGACTTCATTCTACTTCAAGAGACTCTCTGCTCTGCTGATTCACTTATACAGTCTTTCAAATCTTGGTTGCCGTCCTGGACTTTTCACGCAATTGACGCTACTGGGAGATCGGGCGAACTGGCTATAGGGATCCACAACAAAACAATCAGAATCCGCAACATTTGGGGAGGCAGAGGCTTTATCGGCCTTGACACTTATGTTCTTTCAATGGAAATGGACTTACAAGTTATCAATGTGTATGGTCCATGTTCAAGCAGGGATCCCTTTTGGAATGCGCTCCTTGATTCAGATTTATTAAAGGAGGACAAGATAATCCTGGGTGGTGATTTAAATTTCACGCTGGGCTATTGCGAATCATGGGGGCACTCTGCACAGGTAGACTCTTTCTCAGAATCCATATTCAACCTACTTGAGGCGCATCATTGGGTAGACATACCCACTGCCAGACTTCAGCATACTTGGTCCAACAATAGAAGTGGAAACTAGAGCCTGGCCAGAACATTAGATAGGTTTCTAATTAAGGAATCTCTATATAGTAGACTTCCTCAGATAAGGAAGTGGGTCGGTTCCGGAGGCATATCGGATCACCGCCCTATCTTCCTGGAGACGGTCGACACCTACAATAAGATCAAGAGCCCCTTCAAATTTAATTCTACATGGTTAAAAGACCCCTCTTATATTCAGATGGTTACCGAATATTGGCAGAACAATCCCACTCAAGCGCATGAAGATCATTCTGCTGGTTTCGTTCGGAAGCTAACCGAACTCAAGTGTTTGTCCAAGCATTGGGCACACCTGAAACGCGTCCGCGATGACCAAACTCTAAAGGAGGTAGAGAAGGTCATTGTTGAACATGAGATATCTTCTGCTGGCATTTTCACTAACGTTGAATGCAAAGAACAATACAACTCCCTGATAGCTAAGCAATCTCAGATTTTGAAGGAACGAGAAGAAATCTGGCGGCTACGCAGCAGGGCCATATGGCTTTCTGAGGGCGACAACAACACTAATTTCTATCACAAGTTCACCAACGGACGCAAAGCTATTAACTCAATATGGGAACTAAGGGATGATCATAATCAACAAATTACATCTCAGAGGAACCTGGCCAGTTTAGCAATCAAACATTTCAAAGGCATCTACAGAGCACCCAGAGAGGCCAATATTCTGGAGATTATGAGACTGGCAGAAAATTTTCCCAGATTCGTTCTACAAGATGAATCAGAGGATCTCATCAAGGAGGTATCCATGGAAGAACTCGAATCTACCATCAAATGGTTTAAGAAAGATAGAAGCCCTGGTCCTGATGGTTGGACCATCGAATTTTACATCGCCTTCCTAGATATTCTGGGCTCTGATCTCCTCAATATTATTGAACAAAGCAAAAGAAATGGTAGAATATCTTCCACTATTAAATCCACTTTTATTTCTCTCATCCCGAAAGCCAATCATCCGACATCTTTCAATGAATTCTGGCCCATTTCCCTTTGCAGCTGCCTTTATAAAATTATTGATAAGATCATAGCCAATCGCCTGAAGCCCATATTATCTCACCATATATCCCCTGAACAATTCGCCTTCCTCAATCACAGGCAGATACATGAGGCCATCACCACCGCTCAAGAGCTCCTTCATACTCTTCATACTAAAAATCGATCGGGCATAATTTTAAAGGTAGACCTCTCCAAAGCCTTCGATAGAGCCAACTGGCTTTACATCAGGCTTCTCTTGACTCACCTTGGCTTTCCCTACAACTACACAAAATGGATAATGAGCTGCATATCCGATGTCTCCTACAACGTTCTTCTCAATGGTGAAGCCACATCCTTCTTTTCCTCAGAAAGAGGGCTCAGGCAAGGCTGCCCATTATCACCTCTTCTCTTCCTCCTCATTATGGACGGTTTAAGTCGGCTTATCTCATCTGCCAAAGATCGAAATCTATTCAATGGCATCCATATATCTGAAAATTTTTACCTGAAACACCTATTGTTTGTTGACGATATTCTCATTTTTCTTAATGGGTGCATTGGTGACACCACCTCTCTCCAGAACATATTTGCTCTATTTCAACAGGCCACAGGCATGGAGATAAATGAGAGCAAATCATCAATCACGGCAGTGGCCTGCTCTCTACAGGAGCGTACATATGCATTACAGCGTTTCCCTTTCATCTCATTATCATTAGCTGATGGAATCAAGTATCTGGGGTATAGATTAAAACCCCTTGGCTATCGGATTACAGATTGGACTTGGTTGATAGCCAAGGTGGAGAAACGACTGTAGGTTTGGTATCACAAATATCTCTCTAGAGCGGGTAGATTGGTTCTCATAAAAGCAGTCATTGAAGCCACTCCAGTATACTGGATGACCCTGGCGTGGATTCCTCGTGGCATCCTGAATAGACTACAAAACATTTGTGCCAGATTCTTATGGAAAGGACATCACACAGGGAAGCAGTTTGCCTGGGTGAGATGGGCTACCATAGCAAAACCCAAAAGATGGGGCGGATGGGGCATTAAGAACCTTGACCTATTTGCCAAGGCGCTAGCTGCCAAGCTTGGCTGGAACCTCTTAACCACAGATAGCCTATGGTCATGAGTCGCCCAGGCAAAATACATCAAGCCACTGCACCTTATGGACTGGTTCCACCTTCATCACATCCCTGGGAGAAACACATCTAACATCTGGAAAGTGGTCCTCCATTCCTTACCTCTTCTGCGGGAAGGCATTACCTGGCGCATCAAAGATGTTAATAGCGTGCAGATTGGGGTGGATCCGTGGGTCGAGTGCAGCAACTTACACAGGCTACCTGAAGCTCTGTTAATTCACCTTCATAACAGAGGCATCACACATATGGCGCACATTGGGGACAGAGCGAACTCAACTTTCCTACAACAAGCCTGGGCATCCCCTCGTGCCTTAGAGATACCTGATCAGTGGCAACAAGATTGGCGGGCTTTCATCGACGCTCTCTCGCAGGCGCATATACGACTCTCTGAAGGCCCCGATGATATTATCTGGGCAATCGCTCCTCACAGCATATACTCTCCCCGGTTGGGCTATATAAAACTCATGGAATCTCATAAGCCCCTGACTATTCTCCCCATCTGGAAGGACCTCTGGAAGATGGATGCAACCCCTCGCACTCGGCTCTTAATGTGGAATATTCTTTTTGGAAAAATTCCAACAGGTACCAACCTCCTGAAGCGAGCATTCTACGGTCCGTTCAGATACCACCTCTGCTGCATCGAAGAGGAAAGCACATCGCACCTGTTCCTCAATTGTCAGGTAACCATTGCATTTTGGCAAAACATTACCTCTCATTATCCATCCCTCATCACCTGGCAGGGACAGAATCTTATGGAAGCGTGGAGTGAATGGCGTCGCTCACATACTGGCAAATCCATCAACATGCCATTACTAGTCTGTTGGGCAATTTGGATCGCCCGGAACCAGGTTATATTTCATAATAAGGCGCCTCATTGGCCTAACATCCTGAGCCACACCATAGCAGACTACGAACTAATCCCTACTGTTGTCCCAAAAAATCCTACACGCACCCTCAAGCATATGCAGCTGGATCAATCGATGCCCTGGGCTTTCTTCAACGGCTCTGCCCAAGACACAGGTTGCGGTGGTGGCGCGCTGCTATACATCAGCAACATTCATTACTTCAAAATTCAGATAAATCTTGGTCGTGGCACCAACAATTTCGCCGAACTATGCACAACCAAGCACATTATTCACTTTGCCATTCAAAAACAGTGCCGCCACCTCCAGCTATTCGGCGATTCACTAATCGTTGTCAACTGGCTGAATGATACAGCCCAATGCTACTCATACTCTCTGAATCACATCCTCCTGGAGACAAAAAGACTGATCACATCTTTTACAACCTTCAAATGCAGCCATATCTACCAGGAACAGAACTCGGAAGCAGACCAACTCTCCAAAGAAGCCGCACAAAATCAAAGGGTCGACTGGCTGATACATGAGGTGAATGATGGCGCATACTTTCAATACTACCACAGACCATTTCATGATATACCATAGTTTTGGGCAGACAGTCCCATTATCTAGCAGTATTTTTTTCATATATTTTGCTTATTACAAATTCATAGTTATTCTAAATAGCTGATGCAATATAGCTGGGCTCTCTGCGTAGAGCTTGTTTTGTAGCTGTCAAGCTCAAATGTTTTTCCTCCAATTTCAGTCTTGTCTCAGAGAAAAATGAGGCAACTCCATAACGGTCATCGACCCACATACTTGAATGCAATATGCATATACAGATTGTAATTTCTCCATTAATAGAAATTACGAATTTTTCCTTATGGGAAAAAAAAAACTTCTATCATCAGGTCATCCACCTAATGAACGGCTCAAATTGCCTACGAAATTATAACATTTTAGAAGGAAAATTTACATCTATTTTTTAGCTTCAGGGGCACTACCTCCGAACCCCCGCTGGCCCCTGGACCCCCCCAAATGAGGAGGATGAACCCTCGAACCCTCACAGGGGGAACAAGTCCCCCCCACACGTGGATTGTTGTACAGTATTCCTAAGGTATACATCCGGTTGAAACAAAGACCTCTGAATAAAGAAGATAATCAAGCTCCACACCCAATAACACACACACACATATATTATATATATATATATATATATACATATTAATTCATAGCCCAGGGAATTAAAAATGCTTCAAAACGTGAAGCATTTTCAAGAAGTTGAATATACTTCAAAGGTTGAATCTGTCATTCAACAATCTCAAAGGGGAAATTCCATAAGGAGGGTTTATTTCAAATAAAACATTTTCATGTCCTTAATTGGAAATCCTAGCCTTTGTGGGCCATAAGAATTTCTGTTACCTACATGTCAAACACTAAGATCTCATTTTGCACTTGTGAAAGGAGTGATATCGTGAGTGAGTGGGGCCACTGCTTTTATACTATGTTGTTTACTTTTTGGATTCCTTTGGAAAAGGAATATTCACATGCAAAAAAATGATTTCTCACAAGCCATTTTGCAAAAATCAGAGCACAAAAGGATCTCATATCAAGAGCTTCACATATCAACTAATGGATTTGCAGAGGCCAACTTGTTGAGAACATATCATTTTGGTTTAGTTTATAAAGGAATTTTGAGTGATGGCACACTATTTGCTGTGAAGGTTTTCCATTTGCTAAAAGACAAAGTTGACAAGAGTTTTATATTAGAATGTAGTGTTTTGCAAAAGGTTCGACATCGAAATCTGGTGAAAATTATAACCTCATGTTGCAACATTGATTTCAAAGGATTAGTGTTCAAATTTATGTCTAATGGAACCCTCGAGAAGCATTTGTATCCTAATATAGATGACAACAATGGTGAATATGCATGTGAAATGGGACTAAAAATACGATTGGACATTGCAATAGATGTGGCCCATGCCATTGAATATCTTCATCATGATTCTTTTATGCAAGTAGTGCATTATAATTTAAAACCCAATAATGTTCTTATTGATGAAGACATGTTAGGGCATGTAACAATTTTTGGTATTGCAAGATTAATTGATGAAACCTCTACTAATTCACTTACTTCAACACTTTATTTGAAAGGATCTATGCGCTATATTGCACAAAGTATGACATTTAGAACGTTAAATGTTTACTTGTCATTTCTAAATGTCTCAACAACATTTTTGTATGGACCATTAGAGTAAAACTTGATGAATGTTATATTGAATGCATACTATGGATTTGGTGAGCCAATGTGTACAAAACAAGATATTTACAGTTATGGAATTTTGTTATTGGAAATGATTACTAGGAAGCGACCAACTAATCATATGTTTTCTGGAGACCTGAACTTGCACAAGTGGTTAAATCTAGCCTTTCCAAGTAGAGTAAAGGAGGTAATTGACCAAAACCTTCTTAGGGAGGTGGATGGAGATGAATTTGAAAAAAATAATGTATTCAATTGCATATTTTCTTTGATACAGGTTGGTTTTGTTTGTTTGAAAGATTCGCCCAATGAACTACCAACTATGAAAGATGTGGTCATGGTATTAGAGAGCCTTAGAAATGATTTGGGGGCAAATATAGTTGCTTCTAGGATATTAAGACAAAGAAAATCTAATTTTCTTAGCAATACAAATGTAACAAGGAGTGACACACATGCATCAATCTCATAGTTCTTCTTTATTTTATTTTGTGAAAATTGCAATAACAGAATATTTCAATATTGTCATTATTCATATAGTGGCAGTTATTTTTTTAACTTATAATTTTTGAAGTAAACTTCTATTATTATTTATATCTATATGTCAATATTGCCAAAATAAAAAGTGAATGCTTTTGTAACACAATATATTGTGAATTGCAAATGTGCATTGACTTATTTTATTATCCATCCATAATATCAATGTTTTTAGTTGTCTAAAAATTAATTCCATTATTTTTTTTCTATAAATAAAAATATATAATAATAATAATAATATTATTATAAAGGATATAATTCTAAAAAAAGTGCTCTATGACTTATGAGCATATTTTTTAGCTTAATAAATTGATTTTGTGAATTATGTTGGAGTTTAATTACTTTTCTAAAACTATTTTTAATTATTTGATCAAACTTTTATGAATATTCACTATCTATTTAGGATTACTATTAATGTGAAAATTATTTTTTTTAATAACAATTTATTAAGTAGATGGAAAAATTATCTCTTAATGTGATTTATTGCTATCATCGATGAGGTCAATATTCATATCCACAAAATAAATAAGAACCCCTCTCACAAAAAATCATATGAAATTAATTGTGTTGTTTATGGAACACAAAAGAATGGATTATTATTATTGTAAATTCAACTAAAAGTAAAAAAAAAAAAATTATATGTTGTTAACAATAATTTAAATGTTGAATTTCCATTTTAATGTGGTTTTTTCAATTTTCATGTAAATCAAATTGATGAAACATCAATAACAATTTTATTCATTTAAATATAAAATTTATCAATTCAAATTTCAATCATATATAATTTGTTTAAATTATTAGCAAACTTTTAAAATTCGAACTATAATTTAAAATAATATTTTTTTCTAATTTTTATATAAATAAGGTTAACGAGTCAATAATGGAACTTGATGTTGTTGTATTGTATACAATGTAATATTTAAGTATATAGTTTTGATTTAAAAATCATGTTGAAAGACATTAAAATTTATATTAGGAAACTATGACTTATTATAATTTTTAATCATTTTGACCTTCTTCAGTTATATTTAAATATGTTATTTACAAATTTTCTATGCATGTACATTGTTGGACACGTGTTTCAGAGATATCTTTGCCCTTTCAACCCTTCTTGTCTTCAAAGGATTTTTGTTGAACATGTAGATATTTGGCTTCTTCTAGTAAGGGTTCTTATATTGCAGTGAACACTTCAATTTGATAATCTATTGATAAAACAATGAGATATGGAAATTGATGATTTATTCTATGCTCCTATTGAGAAAGTAGTGAGTAATGAAAGTTAAGGTTTTACGTTAAGTTGGCCTCTCTAGCTCCAAGTGGATAGAGGTTTGTTGAATATGGTATAAATGTTATTATTTCAAAATTGTAAATCGCATAGGTTTCATTTCTCAAATTTCTAAGTGGCATGTTCATTGAATTTACATGAAAAATACATTAGGCTCTATTACAAATTCAATTATAAATTTACAGAGTCTTATGAACTTATATATTTCTTCCAACTCCCTGCTAAGGAAAATTACAATTACTCAAGAATTTGAAAAAGCTAAAGTATTTGAAATTATCATTCAACAATCACATGGGGAAATTTACAAAAGGAATTTTTCTTTTTCCAAATAGAACAATTGTCATCTCCTTCATTGGAAATCCTAGCCGTTTCAAACCATAAGTAGTCCAATTACCTATCTCTCAAACAACAAGAGGTCATTTTGCACTTGTGAAAGAGTATTATTTCTTATGAATGGATCTATTTCTTTCATGCTATGTTGTCTACTTTTCAGATTCATTTGGAAAGGAAATATGTCTATGTAAAATGTTTATTCCTTGCAATGTATTTCCCAAAATGTTAGAGTAGAAAAGTATCTCATAACAAGAGCTTCACATAGTAATTAATGGATTTACGAAAGTCAACTTGTTAGGAATGAAGAGTTTTGGTCAATTTAGAAAGGAACATTGAGTGATGACATAGTTGTTGCTATTCAAGTTTTCTAGTTGCAAAAGACAAGGTGTTTTGCAACCAGATCACAAGATAGAAGAAAGGATAGATCAACAACTTGAAAATCAGTCTCTTTGTCAGGGAAACCTCCTTTACATCATGTAGTTGAACAATTCTTGGATGATACAAATGACAAGACCTCCTTTCAATATATAGGAGTCTAAGGGGTCACAATACAATGAGATCATACATAACAATAATAATGCAGGGGCACAATAATAACAATAGTGGGCTTCTATGGGGCACAACAATAACAATATGGGGGGTACATTAATAGTAAAATAAGGGGGATACAATAACAATAAAAATAAAAGTACTACACTAGTATTATAGGGACCTAACATGCCCATCTCCTTCAAAAAAAGTGTTGTCCTCAACACTTGAGTAGCTCTAGACGCTTCTGTATAAAATTTTCATCCTCCCATGTGGAACCTTCAATGGGTAAGTTCTTCCACTTAATGAGATACTCTGAAAATGATCGATTTCGTAGTTGTCAGGTTCTTGTTTATGTTAGGGTCCAACCCTAACCCATTTATTTATGTAATAATCCAAATGGCCCAAGTCATAGTCATAGTTAGTCAGAGAGTAAATAAAGCTCGCATTAATAATTGTAAGTGGTTGACCCGTATTAGAGAAAAGCGACCACAGTTTGTTGTAAATGGCCCATAGTTAATATATGAAGTGGTTAACCTGTGTTATACAAGGGACCACTAGTAGTTAGGGTTTTGGATGTCATTTAGCTATAAATATCCTTAGTTAGTAAAGGAAAGATCATCGAGTCTTATTGTAATCGAGCTCTGCTCTGCTGGAGGTTGCCCCCATTGAATCTATTTCTGAATAATAAAATACTTATTGTTTTTCTTATTTTATTTTGTGTTCTGGGCTATATTTCTTTGCATTTCTGGTATTCTGTAATTTCTCTCAGGTCAAGAGCATAAAAAGTGGTATCATAACACTTTCCAGGGTTAGTTGTACCTCCATTTTTTGTAGAATTTATTTAGGCTAGAGACATGTTCCACCTTCTTTAAACCACAGGATCTATCGTTGAGCACATAAACCTTCAGATTTGGGGAGGCATACACGCAGGAACTACAAGAGGTGGTCACACTTGTTGGACTCTCTTATAACCCCTGTGGGTACCCCTTCAAGTAGTAACACATTAGACATAATCTTTCACAGGTTGCACTTCGACATATCCTTGGGTATATCAAAAGCCCCCTAAGCTCACCTAAAACCTATCCTTAGATAAGTCGTTGGTCTTCTTACTGCTATAGTACATAAAGAACAACACTTAGGGAGATTACTCGCGTGTACGACAGGGTAGTCGAGTAGTATGACTAAGGGTATAGTTGATCCTCCTAAGTTAGCACCCTGAAACATTGGGTTGAGTACTATTGTTGGACCCCTGTGTATATTGCGATCTGTAACACCTGACACTCCTTTGTGACCATAGTTCCCTCAGCTATGTAAAGGTCGCCCACTACCTTATCTATGAAATCAGATCCAGCAGTTGGGGTTTTGTCACTGCAGTGAAAATCATATCCAACAGTTGGGGTTATGCCACTGTCATACACATCAAATCCAACAGTTAGGGTTTTGCCACCTCTATGCAACTCACATTTAGCAATTGGGGTTTCATAATGTCGATCAGACTCTTTGTGCAGTGAGGCTTGTTGTTACTACATTCCAGGCCCTATTTTCACAGGACATAAAGTATGAGACCATCCCAAGATGCTTGCAAGGGACTTAGCCCATAAGCTTTAGGACGATGAGCTGATCACAGTGGTACCATTCACTTGTCAGCCCCAGTTTCTCGGTGGTCCCAAATTTTTTTGAAGTGACTTGAAGTGACCCCTACCAATAGATTCTTGAGCTCGTCCTCTTTCCAAGAAGACTAATCTTAAGTAATTGACTGGGTTTTGTGTATGGTAGATACTAGATCTCAAGTCATGGCTTATGAGAAGATCGAGAGCCTTGGAAAAGGTTGGATGAGTTCTAGGGAAATATGGACCAAAATACCTCACAACTTTCACTGCTCACCAATATGATGTAGAGGTCTCTTTGGGAGGAGCATAGTGTTGATGAACACCTCGAAGGAGAATCTAGACATGACATGCACTTCCATGGAAACCACCAACATTCCCACCCTCATCCACCCAAGTTAGACATGTACAAATTTGATGGTTCTAGTCATGCAGTATGGGTAGCACAAATGGAACAATATTTCTCCCTTAATGATATCTACAAAGATCAAACTAAACTACACATGGGAGCCCTTTACTTGGACCAAGAGAGATGGAAATGGTGGCAGTGGCATCAGAAATGTTATCCCGGGAACATAACTTGGCACATGTTCTCAAAAGCCCTATGTGACCGCTTTGATAGGGAATTTAATTTTTTGGGCAGTCTCACCAAGCTCCAACAAATAGGTACAATAAAAGACTACATTGCAGCCTTTCATACATTGGCCTACAGAACTGACGGCCTAGGATATGACTTCTACTTAGAGTGTTTCATCAGTGGTCTTAAAGAATCCATCCAAGCCCATGTCCAGATGCACCACCTAGCTATGTGGATGGACACCTACAAAAAGGTGGTCGAGGTACAACTCATCTTAGTTTCTCAGTCCACTCATCCAAATTTCGTAACCAAGGGGTGTTCCACCCAGGGTCAGGGCCCTACCCAAACACTTAAGGTTCAAAAGGTGTCTCCAGCAGAATTGGTTGAAAGAAGAAAATAAGGATTTTGCTACTACTGTGATGAAAAATACTCCCCAGGGTATAAATGCAAGGAACCAAAATTCTTTCAAATTGATGCTACTGATAACAACTCATCTGAGGAAGCCCCACCCCTTGGGGGGTCCGAGGACAAAGTTGAGGAAACCCAACCTGACAATGATTGCATAGCCATGCTAGATGAACCATTTATCTAACTAGATGCTTTAGTGGGCATTTCTTCACCTCAAACTCTCAGAATTCGTGGAATATTAAAAATTAACCAGTAATGGTATTGATTGATAGTGGAAGTACTCATAACTTTATCCATAAGAAAGTCATCGAAGTTGTTCATTTTTTGTGTGGGAAATCTCTAATTTCCAAGTCCTTATCATGGATGGGGAGACCATGAAATGTGAAGGTTGTTGTGAAAATATTAAACTTTAGATGGGAGACTACCACCTAAAGACCCACATGTTTTCTATTGAAATGGGTGGTTGTGACATTTTCTTTGGTGTTGAATGGATTTGTACACTGGGCCTGATCACGATGGATTTCTAGGAGTTATATATGAGCTTTAAGTAGAACGACCACATTCATACCTTATGTGGACTCCAGGTAGGTGCTCCTACTATCATTAGCTCGCATCGAATAGAAAATATTTTGAAAAAGGGCCATCATGGAGTCATCATCCAATTTAATGTCATCCAGGCCATTGAATCCTCTACTCCTCATATTCATCCTGAGATGCAACAGGTCTTAGACCGCCACCAGCAGGTATTTGAAAAACCTGAAGAGCTTCCACCCTCTAGGGCTGAATATGACCATAGCGTCCCTTTTTTCCGAGGGGCCCAACCACCTAATGTGCACCCATATCGATATCCTTTTGACCAAAGGAATGAAATTTAAAAAATCATCAAGGAACTCCTCGAAGCCGGTATTATTCATCTTATCATCATCCTTTATTCATCACCAATGGTCACGGTGCTAAAGAATGATGGAGAATGGCACATGTGTCTGGACTTTTGGGCCCTCAACAAGCTCACTATCAAAGACAAATTTCCTATTTCGGTTGTTGATGAAGTTCTTGATGAATTACATCGTGCTCAATTCTTTACCAAGATAGATCTTCGCTCTGACTATCACCAGATACACATGAAGGAAGTAGACATTCCTAAGACTTCCTTCTGAACTAATGAAGGCCATTATGAATTCTTGGTCATGCCATTTGGTCTCTGTAATGCTCCATCTACTTTTCAAAGTCTCATGAACCACCTGCTGAAACCATATCTCCGAAAAATTTTCCTCATATTCTTTGATGACATTCTCATCTACAGCCTAACCTGGGACAAACATCTTTAACATATTGACATGATCTTGCAACTTCTCTGCAATCACAAATTATTTGTCAAATCGTCCAAATTCTATTTTTGCATGGAAGAAGTCAAGTATTTGGGACACATTGTGGGCTGTGAAGGAGTGAGGGTTAATCCAAAAAATATGAAAGCAATGCAAGATTGGCCCCAACCAAAAACCTTGAAGAGTTTTAGGGGATTCTTGGGTCTCACTGGCTACTATCACAAATTTGTCCGTAATTATGGTCACATTGCTAGAACCCTCAGTAATATTCTCAAGAAAAATTCATTTCTCTCTACAATGAAGCTCAACAGGCATTTGTGGCTCTCAAACAGACCACGTGTTCCACTCATGTATTGCCCCTACTAGACTTCACCAAATTTTTTGTGATTGAATTTCATGCTTTTGGTATTGGTATTGGTGTTGTATTAATACAGGAAGGTCGACCATTGACATTCACTGGCCAACAACTGAGGGGAAAACATCTGGGTCAATCTACCTATGAGAAATAAATGATGGCCATATTACATGCAGTAGACACCTAGCGACCATACTTGTTGGGGCAATGTTTCCAAATCCGCATGGACCATCAAAGCCTAAAATATTTTTTGGAGCAATGTCTATCATCGCCACAACAAAATAAATGGTTGGCCAAAATGTTGGGATGTGATTATGAGATAATTTACAAGAAAGGGTGTGACAATGTAGTAGTTGATGCTTTATCACGCTAATTTAAGGATGAAATCACCCTGCTATCAATCTCTCTTCCTGTACCAGATTGGATTGAAGAGGCCCGCAAGGAATGGTTCTCACACCGTCTCTCTCCATACTTATTAATAACTTGAGAGAAGATCCTAATTCATCAACCAACTACTCTTGGAAGGATGATATTATTTGATACAATGATCGAATAGTTATATCACTGGCATCCACCCTCAAAACCCACATTTTGGAAGAGTTACACTCATCTCCAAACGCAGGCAATTTGGGATTTTAGAAGACTTATGCTTGCATTCGTCATTCTTTCTTTTGGAGTGGCATGAAAAACAACATTCTTACTTTTGTAGTTGAATGAGATGTGTGTCAATGCAACAAAGGAGAAACGTTCAAGTTACCAGGAACCTTACAACCATTGCCACTCCCTGCATCTGTCTGGATGGATGTTTCCATGGATTTCATCATTGATCTCCCAAAGTCAGGAAACAAATCCATCATCAAGGTGGTTGTGGACAAACTTTCTAAATATGTTCATTTTTTCTCTCTACCCCACCCATTTACCCCCACTTTGGTGGCTCAAGATTTCATGGATCATATCTTCAAACTGCATGGCATGCCAGCTTCCATTGTGTCTGATTATGACCCCACTTTCACCAGCAAATTTTGCCAAGAAATTTTCAAACTACAAGGCACGCAACTCCAACTAAGTACTGCCTATCATCCCCAAATCAATGTCAGACAGAAGTAGTCAACAAATGTTTGGAGACATATCTAAGGTGTTTCACTTCAAAAAAGTGGCATCAATGGGTGCAGTGGCTACCTTTAGCTGAATGGTGGTATAATATTAACTATCATGAAGCCACCAAGATGACTCCATATGAGGCAGTGTATGGCCAACTCCCACCTTCACCTATTTCTTATATCCCTGGATGTTCTAAGGTGTAGGCATTTCATCAACTCCTAAAGAGCTGTGCCACCATGATAGCTCATCTCAAAGATAATTGACATCAAGCTCAGAATTGAATGAAACAACAAGCAAACTAGCATCGTTTTGAGCACACATTTCAAGAAGGGGATCAGATATTCCTACCACTGAAACCATATAAGCAAACATCTCTCAAAGAAAATGGTTGCTAGAAACTAGCACCAAAATTCTATGGACCTTATCAGATACTTCAGCGCATTGGAGTAGTCACCTACAAACTAGCCTTGCCACCAACTTCAAAAATCCATCTGGTCTTCCATGTATCATGCCTCAAGAAAGTGATGGGGAATAATTGCATAATTTAAACCAGTCTACTCAAATGGGATGAGGAAGTCTCACATTGGCTCCGACCAAAACAGGCCCTCGATACCCATGACCATATGATCAAGGAAGCCCTTGTCAAGTGGAAGGACAACTATTCAAAATATACGACTTGGGAACCAACCACTATTCTTCAGTAGTTTCCGCAACTTTAGCCTTGAGGACAAGGGTTATTTTTATGGGGGAGGGCATGTTAGGGTCCAACCCTAACCCATTTATTTATGTAATAATTCCAATGGGTTGAGTCATAGTCATAGTTAGTTAAAGAGTAAATAATGCCTGCATTAATTATTGTAAGTGATTGACCTACATTAGAGAAAACGGACCATAGTTAGTTGTAAATGTACCATAGTTAATAAATAAAGTGGTTAACCAATGTTATGCAAGGGACCACTAGTAGTTAGGGTTTTGGATGACATTTGGCTATAAATAGCCTTTGTTAGTAAAGGAAAGATCATCGAGTCTTATTGTAATTGAGCTCTGCTCTACTTGAGATTGCCCCCTAAAAGAGGCAAGTGCACATTGAATCTATTTCTGAATAATAAAATACTTTTTTTTTTCTTATTTTATTCTGTGTTCTAGGCTATATTTCTTCGCATTTCAAGTATTCCGGAATTTCTAGCACGTCAAGAGCATAACATTTTTCATGATTGCTTGAGGTTCCAATATGATTTTTCCCTCTTCGTCAAGTTATGGCAATATTTTTTAAATAGAGAACTTGTCATCGATAACCTTCTTTAAGCATGAAACAGGGAAAACTTGGTTTACTTGAGAAGATGAAGGCAACTCCAATTTTGATGCTATAGTACCAATCTTTTGCAACACCTTGTAAGGACCATAGTACTTGGGCAGTAATTTATTATGCTTCTTATCTTTCTTGAGGGACATTTGTTTGTATGTTTGTAGTCGTAAAAATTCCCAGTTGCTTACATCCAAACTTATTTCACTATGATGTTGATTTTCTTATTGTTTCATTCGATTTTGTGCCAAAGTGAAGTCATCCTTTAAGAGTTGAAGAAATTGTTGTTGATGCTCGATGTGATCTTCCACCGCTTGAACCTTATAATTTTCTCTTAAAGATGATGTGATGGACAGTGGGTGATATCCATAAAGTGCCATAAATGGGGTCATTTTTGTTGCAGTATGGAAGAAAGTGTTATACCACTATTCATCCAGAGGTAACCACTTGATCCACTGCATTTATTTATCATATACAAAGAAGCGAAGATATCCTTCAAAACATTTGTTCACTATCTTAGTTTTTCCATCAGATTGAGGATGATAAGATGAATTATGAGCTAATTGAGTACCAAGACAAGAAAATAATTCCCTACAAAAATTT
This sequence comes from Pinus taeda, assembly GCA_000404065.3. Lineage (NCBI taxonomy): Eukaryota > Viridiplantae > Streptophyta > Pinopsida > Pinales > Pinaceae > Pinus > Pinus taeda. The sequence goes on from APFE031201465.1 coordinate 149,438, forward strand.
CCAATGAAAATTGTATCTCTGTCACTTACAATAATCTTTGGGTTTCCATGTAGCTTTTGAATTCTTTCCATAAATGAAATAGCATATGTACTTGATTTAAAAGGATGAGATAATGTACAAAGGTGTGCCTACTTGGTAAGTCTATCAACTACCACCATGATGACACTATTTCCTTTGGACTTGGGTGAACCTGTGATAAAGTCCGTTGGCACCTCCTCTCAATGCTGACTTGGAATGGCTAAAAGTTGTAAAAAACCCAAGGTCTTAATTTTCTCAACTTTATTTTGTTGGCAAACCAAACATTCTACCACAAACTTTTGAATATCAGATTTAAGGTCATCCCAAAAAATATTCTTCTTGACTGTGTCGTAAGTTTTTAAAAATCCTAAGTGCCCTCTTAAGGGGGAGGTGTGCAATTCCAAAATAATTTTTGTTTCAGTTGAGAATTATTACTTAGATATAATCAATCTTTGTACCATATTGAATCATTTTTCCAAATAAATGCATCATATGTACTGGGATATTACTGCAACTTTTGAATTGGTGTCCACACCTCTTCATCATTCTTCCATTCATTCCTTGCTTTAGTTATCCAATTAGGTTGGATAATAGAAAATGGCACAACGAAATGATTCCACATCCTCTTGCTTTCTTGAGAGTGCATCTACACCAACATTTTGTTTCCATTTTTTGTAGATGATTTCAAAGTCATAACCCAACATCTTTGTTACCCATTTTTGTTGCTCTTTTGAAGATAATCTTTGTCCCAAAAAATATTTAAGACTATCATGATATAGTTTTACCTTGAAGTGTCTTCCCATTAAGTAAGGCCGCCTTTGCTTTTGTGCATGTAGTATTACCAATATTTTATTCTCATAAATATGTTTATGTAAATACTTTCCCTTGATTGGATGACTTTCAAAATAAATGGGTCTTCCTTCTTTCATTAAAACAACACCAATTCTATTTCCTGGGGCATCACATTCCACAATAAAGGTTTCTGTGAAGTTTGTTGTAGCTAATAACAATGGTTGGCACATTGCCTCTTTAAGATCTTCAAAGGCCTTAGTTGCTTTTGGAGTACAAGAAAAAGCATATTTCTCTAGTGATGTTGTTAGATACATTTCTATTCTCCCATGAGATACAATGTGACCCAAATATTCCACCTCATGTACTCCAAAGAAACATTTGGAAGTTTTTGCATATAATTGTTTCTCCTCCAATAGTTTGAGCACCTTGTCAACATGTTGAACATGATCCTTCCAAGACTTGTTGTTGATTAGTACATCATCAAAAAGTACTAACACAAATTTTCTAAGGAAGGGTTTGAAAATGGAATTCATCAAACCTTGAAACATGGAAGGCGCATTAGTAAGGCCAAAATTCTTCGCCAAAAATTCATAATGACCTTCATGAGTTCTGAATTTTGTTTTTGGAATGCATTTAATCTTCATTCTAATTTGATGATATCCTAAACGAATATCTAGCTTAGTGAAGTAAATTGCTCCATGTAATTCATCCAACAATTCATCAATGACAAGAATAGGAAATTTAACTTTAATAGTGAGCTTGTTAAGCTCCCTATAATCTGGACACATATGCCATGATCCATCCTTCTTGTGCATCAATACTACTGGAGTGGAGAAAGATATTTGGCTAGGTTGAATTATACTTACCTTTAGAATTTATGGAACCATATGTTTAATTTCACTCTTTTGGTCATAATGATATCTTTAAGTCTTGATTTTTGGAGGAACACTTCCTAGAATTAAGTCAATAACATGATCATGATAACAAATATGTGGGAGGCCTTTGGGATTATAAAATACTTTGGAATCATTGTCCAAGGTTCTTTCGAGATATGGAGAAATGGATGATTTTTGTGTGTTAACATCTAGTGAGAATAATTGTGAAATTATGCCTCGTCGTTATTTCTTCAAAAGCTTCATCATGCCATTAGAGATGATTATCTTCCTTGGTTTCCCTATAGTGCCCCTTAATTCAATTTCCTTTCCTTCCCAGGAAAATTTCAAGAAAAGTTCTTGAAAATCAAAAGCTATCATCCCTAAATATTTTAACCTTTGGACTCCTAATACAACATCAACACCACCCATTGGAATGGAAAGCATTGAACTATTCAATACATATTCCCCCATCATTAGATTGATATTATGACACTTCCCCCAACAATTTATAGTTCTTCCATTTGCAACCATCACTTGACCATCTGGTGTTGGATATAGAAAGCAATTCGATTCCTTGGCTATCTTAAAATGAATAAAATTATGGGTATTACTAGAGTCAATCGACACTATTATATTTTTTTTATTGATATATCCTTCTATCTTGAGAGTTTGAGTGGTAATTCCTGCAAATGCATTACAAGATATGGTCAGATTCATTTCTTCTTTCACCGGGGTTGGTTGCTAGTGTAGATCCTCTTCTTTTGATGTTTCTTGTTCCTTCTCTTCCTCCTCTTGATAATTTATGTAAAATAATTTATTATTAGCACACTTATGACCCTTAATGTATTTTTTATCCCAACTGTAACAAAGCCATTTTTCTCTTTTTTCCTCTAGTTGTTCTAGTTTCAGCCTTGTAGTTTGTGGGAGGCTAGGAGCAACAACAATTATGTTATGCTCTTAACCTGCAAGACGATACCTGAATACCAAATATGCGAAGAAATATACCAAGGACATAGAACAATGAGAAATAACAACAAGTATTTTATTATTCAGAATGAAATGTTCACTTGCCTCTTTGAGGGGGCAACCTCCAAGAGAGCTGAGCTCAATTACAAAATAAGACATGATGCTCCTCGAGGGGAGTCTCTATCCTTTATATAAGATTCATACATGCAATACCATGAGGCAATAACATGGTTCTTATTAATACCATATATCTAATACCATGGCCCATTTGCAACTAACTGTGGTCCCTTCATTAAATGTGGGTTAACCACTTGCAATTATTAATATGGGCTTTATTGACTCTTTACTTAACTATATCTATGATTCGATCCTATTACATAAATAAGGGGGTTAGGGTAGGACCCTAACATGCCATCCCCCATAAGAATAGCCTTGTCCTCAAGGTTGAAGCTGTAGAAACTGCTGAAGAATACTGGCTGGTTCCCACTTTGCATCTTTCGGAGAGGTGTCTTTGCACTTGACGAGGACTTCCTTGATCATGCGGCCATGCAAGTGTCATTCTCGTGTGTCAAGAACCTGTTTAGGTTGGAGCCAGATTGACCCTTCTTCATCCAGTTTAGGTAGACTGGTTTGAATTCTACAATTGTTCCCAATCACTTTCTTGAGGCATGAGACATGGAATATTGGATGGATTTTTGCAGTGGGTGGAAAAGCTAGCTTGTAGGCAACTTCTCCAATGCACTGAAGTACTTGATACAGTCTGTAGAATTTTGGAGATAATTTTTTACAACCATTGTTTTTGTGTGATGTTTGCTTATATGTTTTCAGCCTCAAAAATACTTGATCGCCTTCTTGAAATTGGCATTCTAAGCGATGTTGATCTACCTGTTGCTTCATACAGTTTTGAGCTTGCTGAAGATTCTCTCTAAGGTGGGCTAGTATGATTGTGTGGTTCTGTAGGAGTTGATCCACTGCTTTTACCTTAAAGCATCCCTTGATATAAGAAGTAGGGAAAGGAGGGAGTTGACCATAAACTGCTTCATATGGACTCATTTTGGTGGTGGTATGATAGTTGGTGTTATACCACCATTCGGCTAGAGGTAACCATTGTACCTAGAGATGTTGCTTTTATGAAGTGAAACACCTAAGGTAGGTCTCCAGACATTTTTTGATTGCTTCAGTTTGACCATCAGTTTATGGATGATAGGAAGTACTGAGTTGTAGTTGGGTACCTTGTAGCAGGAAGAGTTCCTGCCAAAAGTTACTGGTGAAGATCAAGTCACGATTAGACGCAATGGAAGTGGGCATGCCATGCAATTTGAAGATCTGATCCATGAAAGATTGAGCGACCAAAGTCAGTGTAAACGGGTGGGGTAGGGCACAAAAATGAGCATACTTAGAAATTTTGTCCACAACCACCATGATGACTGACTTGTTTCCTAGCTTTGGAAGACCCGTAATGAAATCCATAGAAACCTCTATCCAGATTGAGGCCGGGATGGGAAATGGCTGTAATGTGCCTGGGGATTTGTCTGTTTCTCCTTTGGGGTGCTGACAGACATCGCATTCAGCTAAAAAAGTAAGAATGTCCTTTTTCATGCCTGTCCAAAAAATGATCTTCGAGTGCGAGCATACGTCTTCTCAAAGCCTGAATGTCCTGTAGTGGGAGATGAGTGCAACTCCACAAAAATGTGGCTTTTGAGGGTGGATGTTTGTGATATTATGACTCTATCCTTGTAGCAAAGAATCTCATCCTAATGCGAGTAGCCCGCTATGGAATTTGGATCTGCCTGCAATTGATTAATGAGTTGGGAGAGCCAGGGATGTGAAAACCATTCCTTGCGAGCCTCTTCAATCCATTATGGAATGAGATGGGAAATTGCGAGCAGGGTACTTTCCTCCTCAAATTGGCAGGATAATGCATTTGCTACAATATTTTCACGCCCTTTCTTGTAAATTATCTCATAATCATATCCCGGCATTTTGGCCAACCATTTATTTTGTTGTGGGGAGGATAGGCATTGCTCCAAAAAATATTTAAGGCTTTGATGGTCTGTGCAGATTTGGAAATGTCGCCCCAATAAGTATGGTTGCTAGGTATCTACTGCATGTAAGATGGCCATCATCTCCGTTTCATAGGTAGATTGTCCTAGATTCTTCCCACTTAGTTGTTGGCTCGTGAAGGCCAAGGGTCGACCTTCCTGCATTAAGACCACCCCAATACCTGTACCTGAAGCATAACATTCAATCACAAAAGATTTGGTGAAGTTAGGTAGTGCTAAGGCTGGAGTGGAACACATGGCATGTTTGAGAGCTGTAAAGGCCTGTTGTGCTTCATCATTCCAGAGGAATAAATTTTTCTTGAGGAGTTGAGTGAGGGGCCTAGCAATGTGACCATAAATTGCAGACAAATTTGTGATAGTAGCATGTGAGACCCAAAAATCGTCTCAGGCTCTTCAAGGTCTTAGGTTGAGGCCAATCCTACATTGCCTGGATCTTTTTGGGGTCCACCCTGACACCCTCACATCCCACAATGTGGCCTAAATACTCAACTTCTTCCATGCCAAAAGAGAACTTGGAAATCTTGACAAATAATTTATGCTTTCGGAGCAATTACAACAGAAGATCTACATGTTAAAGTTGCGTGGCCCAAGTGCGACTGTAGGTGAGGATGTCATCAATGAAAACAAGGACAAATTTTCTGAGATATGGTTTGAGCAGGTGGTTCATAAGGCTCTGAAAAGTGGATGGGGCATTACAAAGACCGGATGGCATGACCAAGAACTCATAATGACCTTCATGAGTTTGGAAAGCAATCTTTGGAATGTCTACTTCTTTCATGTGAATTTGGTGGTAGCCCAAGCGAAGGTCGAGCTTAGTAAATAATTGAGCCCCATTTAGTTCACCCAACAAATCATCAACAACCGAGATGGGAAATTTATGTTCGACTGTCAACTTATTAAGGCCCTGAAGTCTGGACACATACACCATTCCCCATATTTCTTGAGCACCATGAACACCGGCGATGAATAACGACTAATGTTGGGACGAATGATGCTTGCTTTCAAGAGCTCCTTGATTATTTTTTTTATTTCATTCTTTTGGGCGAACAAATGTCTATATGGGCGCACATTTGGTGGTTGGGCCCCTGGGACCAAAGTAATTCTATGATCATGTTCCCCTCTCGAGGGTGGAAGCTCATGAGGCTTGTCAAAGACTGGTAGATGGTTGTTTAAGATCTGTTGCATATCAGGATGAATATGAAGAGAATTGGGTTCGAAGGCTTGGATGGCATTAAATTGAGCTATAACTCCATGGTGGCCCTTTTTTAACAAATTTTCCATTCGATGTGAGCTGATGATAGAGGGAGCTCCCACCTAGAGTTTGCAGAGAGTATGCGTGTGGTTGTTCTACTTAAAGCCCATATATAACTCCTAGAAATCCATTGTGATTGGGCCAAGTGTGCGAAGCCATTCAGCACCTAGGACAATGTCGCACCCTCCCATCTGTATGACAAACATGTGGGTCTTTAACTGATAATCCCCCATTTGAAGTTTCACATATTCACAGTGGCCTTCACATTTCATTGTCCCCCCATCAGCAATTTGGACCTGGAAGTTAGAAACTGCTCGGACAAAACAATGCACTACTTCCATGATGCTTTGATGGATAAAATTATGTGTAATTCCACTATCAATCAAGACTACTACTGGGCGATGCTTAATAAAGCCTCTGATTTTGAGAGTTTGGGGTGAAGAAATCCCTACCAAAGCATGCAGCGAGATAACTGGTTCTTCAGGTACATTGTCCTGCTGGTTGTCCTCTTCTTCCTCCTCTGGTTCCTCAAGTGGTGGGGCTTCCTCCGATGAACTGTGATCAATGGCATCAATTTGAAAGAATTTGGGTTCCTTGCATTTATGCCCGGGGGTGTATTTCTCATCACATTAGTAACATAATCCTTGCTTTCTTCTTTCCGCCATTTCTGCTGGTGACACCTTTTGAACCTTGAGTATTTGGGTAGTGCTTTGAGCCTGTGGGGTGCAACCCTTGGTGATGAAATTTGGTTGAATGGACTGGGCCACTAAAGTACGTTCAACTTCACAAGCTATCCTACAAGCATGCAGCCATGAGCTAGGGTGGTACAGTCAGACGTGGGCTTGTATGGCTTCTTTGAGATCACTGACAAAACATTCCACGTAGAACTCATCGTGTAGACCTCCAGTGTGGAAAGCTAATCTTCAAAGGCGGCAATATATTCATTCATATTCCTATTTGTTGGAGCTTAGTGAGATGATCCAAAAAGTTAGATTCATGGTCAAAGCGATCCATAAGAGATTTTTTGAATGTCTCCCAAGTCAAGGGCCTTCCATAGCAACATTGATGCCATTGCCACCATTTCCATCTTCAATTGTCCAAGTACATGATACCCACACTCTGCTGAGTCGCATTATCCAGGATGTAATTCAGTGTGAAATATTGCTCCATTTGTGCTATCCATTTGGTAGGGTGAGAGCCATCAAATTTATACATGTCCAGCTTGGGTGGTCACGGATGGGATTGTTAGTGGGTGCCAAAGAGGTGAAGAGACTAGCTAGACTCACCCTCACTGTTTTCATTATCAATATATGCCTCCTCGCATGCCTCCACCTTGCCCTTAGAGAGTGTTGCATTTAAGTTTTGTAGCTGCAACATGACCTCTTTCAATTGTGATTCAAGGCTGTCCATCCTCTCATTCGGCATAGCTTGAGCTCTAGTTTGTACCATGCACTGATCTGATGTACTTGAAATTTGGGACCGCCTGAATTTTTTGGTACTAACAATTGAATGGTACCACCTTGCTTAGCTCATCGTCCTGATTCTTATGGGCTAAGTCACCAATAAGCGCCCTGGGGGGGTCTCAGATATATATATATATATAATATATATATTTATATATTATAATATAATATATATATTATATTTATATGTATATATGTATAAATGTATATATGTATATATTATATATGTATTATATGTTATATGTTATAGTATTATTATATATTGTATGTTTATTATATATGTATGTAATATTATATAATATATATAAATATATATATATATTATATAATATAATATATATATATAATATATATTATATATATATATATTATATATATATATATATATATATATATATACATATATATATATTATATATATATATATATTATATATATTATAATACATATTTATATATATATTATATATAGATATATATATATATTACCCAAATGGAGTTTTACTCTTTCTTAGGAATACTGCTGTAGCCGAATCCCAAAAATGTCAATGCTGCCAAAAGTCCTCCGAAAATCATGCCCAGGTATAGGAACCCACACAACTACTCTGATATGGATGGCAGAACTGATGGATCTGAGAGATCTCAATGGCTGATCTAATAGATCTAAATGGCGAAACTGATTGCTGTTGTAGATCTTATGGTTCTAATAGATCTGAATGGCGAAACTGATTGCTACTGCTATGACAAAACCCCACTTGTGAGATCTGATCTGGAAAAGATTATGTGTGATCCAGAGATAGAGAAGGGAACTATGGTCTCCAGGAATGTCAGGTGCTATAGATCGCAATATACATAAGGGTCTGACAATAGTAATCAGCCCAATGTTTTAGGGCACTAACCTAGGAGGATCAACTGTACACTTAGCCGTACAGGCCAACTACCCTATCGTATGCACGAGTAATCTCTCTGAGTGCTGTTATCAGTGTACTGTAGTAGCAAGACAGCCGACGGTTTATCTATGGCGAGGTTTCAAGGGAGCTAGGGGGCTTTTGATATACCTAGAGGGTACTTGGAAGATAGTCCATGCACAGTTCTATCTAATGTGCTACTATTTGAAGGGTTACCCACAGGGGTTACAAGGGAGTCCAACAAGCGTGACCACCTCTTGTATTTCCTGCATGCATGCCTCCCGAAATCTGTAGGTATATGCACTCAATGACAGATCCCATGGTTTAAAGACATCAGAACACGTCTCTAGCCAAAAACAAATTTGCTAAAAATTGGAGATCCCACCGGCCCTGGAAAGCGCTTTGATACCACTTTTTATGCTCTTAACCTACAAGATGATACCTAAATACCAAATATGCGAAGAAATATACCCAAGACATAGAACAATGAGAAATAAAAGCAAGTATTTTATTATTCAGAAAGAAATGTTCACTTGCGTCTTCGAGGGGGCAACCTCCAAGAGAGTTGACCTCAATTACAAAATAAAACATGATGCTCCTCGAGGGGAGTCTCTATCCTATATATAGGATTCATACATGCAATACCATGGGGAAATACCATGGTTCTTATTAATACCATCTATCTAATACCATGGCCCATTTGCAACTAACTGTGGTCCCTTCATTAAATGCGGGTTAACCACTTAAAATTATTAATATGGCCTTTATTGACTCTTTAATTAACTATAACTATGACTCGATCCTATTACATAAATAAGGGGGTTAGGGTGGGACCCTAACAACTTCCATATTTATATATGTGAGTGGTAGAATTCCTTGTTGCCATAATTTTGCTTTCAAATTTTATTTCCACCTTGAATTCCTTCTCTAATGAATCAGGTTCCCAAACACAAACCTCATGTTGGATGTTATCCTTTCAATTCCCTATGAAGAAATAAATCCTATGATTCTCTAAAATATCATTTACCTTGATATTCAATCTTTGGAAGTCCTCAATGTGCTCTGTCATTGAACCTGTTTGTTTGAGATTTATCAATTGGCTAAAGAATATTTTCTCTTTCTATCCTCATAATGTGCTACCAATTCTTCCGAAAAAATTATCCAAGTGACAATTGATTTACGAGAACAAAGCCATCAATACCACACAAACTGATTTTGTTCTAAATATAAATATTCAATGCGTACCTTTTATGTGTGCGGCACATCATGTAAATCAAAGAATTGCTCCATCTATAATATCCATCTTACTGGATCCTTGCCATCAAACTTCCTGAAGTCAATATTTGGAATGTGGTGGGTATTAAACCCAACTTGGAGTCTTTAAAATCATCATTCATATTCCTTTTGTCCTCATCATGATTTTAGTGGATTACCTTGTCACCATTAGGAAGCCTTTCTTGCAACAATTTTTCCAACCCTTCCAATTTGACATTCATCGTGTCCATGTTTACTTAAAAAGCTCCCATATATGATTTTAAACCATCCTTCAAGCCTTCCATGTTGCCTTTTATTTTTGCTTCTAAATTATTGATATTATCTTTTAGTTCATTTTTGGTTATTCTTGCGAGAGAGAAATGTGTTGCACTAGGTATCGTAATTTTAATATATCATGTTGCATTTCTTCCTCTACTTCATGGTGATAGTAGAGTTTTTTGGTTGCTTAATAAGTGTGTCTATTTTTTTTTTGAGGAATTTTGGAATAAAACAATGATATATATGCTTCACTATGCCCTTTGAATCACTTCAAACATATTTTTCAAACAAAACTTATGCAAATTTAAAAACAATATGCACATTTTTCTTGCTTTTTAGGAGCTCAATATTGAAATAGTTGCATCTCTATAATTTCATATCTCCAAAGTCTTAATTTTCATCCTAGGGTATCCCTCTAAGTCTTATTTCCAACCCCATAATCCAAACCGAGATTGGATTTTTCAAGAAAAAGTTATTCACAATCTCCCACGATGACATGATTATAGACTGGTTCAGTAGATCAAACTTGTATGGAATTCCATGTATCATTGTTTCAATTTTCATCCCTAAAAATGATATAAGAAAAACTAAAGTCTGTGCACTTTCATCAGTGTTTAACAAATTCAAATATGATACTCGAAGAGAAAATTATGATAATTTTACCTAGGTCACCTACTTGAGATTGAATTATAGTGCTTGTAAAAACCCTAACTTCTTCGGAATATATCTCATAAAATATAGTGAACCAAGATATGAAATTTCTTCAAAAAGTTCACCAAGATTTTGAATCCACATGGTAGAAACTTCAGCTTTTGAAGCCTTGTAGAAAAAAATTATAATGAAAATTCATAGATGACCTATTTCAAGCAGCGAAAACGTAGAATCCAAAGCTCTGATACCAAATGTTATGCAACCAAATCACAAAATAGAAGAAAATATAGATAAATGACTTGAAAGTCAGCCTCTTCGAGGGGAAAAACTACTTTATATCACATAGATGAAAAATTCTTGGATGATACAAATGACAAGACCTCTTTTCTATATAGATGAGTTTAAGGGATCACAATATATTGAGAACCTACATAATAATAATAATGTAAGGGCACAACAATAACAATAGTGGGCTTCTATGGGGCACAATAATAACAATTTGGGGGTTAAATTAACAATACCAATAAATGAGCTACACTAACAATAATAGTAAGGGGACTACACTAGTATTATAGGGACTTAACACAAGGTTGAAAAGAGTTCTAGATTAGAATGTAGCATTCTACAAAATGTTCAAAAATCTGGTGAGAATCATAACTTCATGTTCCATCCTCCATTTTAAAGGATTTGCATTCTAATCTATGTCTAATAGAATCTTAGAGAATCATTTGTAGAGATGACAACAATGGTGAACATGTATGTGAACTAGCATTGAAAACACATTTGGATATATACATAGATGTGGTCCATGCTATTGAATAATTTCATCATGATTCTATGTTCAAGTAGTGCATTTTTATTTAAAACCCAATAATGTGTTTTTGGATGAAGATATGACGGGCCATATAATGGACTTTGGTATTGCAAAATTAATTGATGCAACCCCAACTAATTCACTTGAAAACTTGCTTTGAAAGAATCTAAGGGATATATTGCCCCAAGTATGACACCTTAGAACATTAATTTTACTTGTTTTTTCCAATCAACAATTTTTGTACACAATGGTAAAGTAAATTTTGATGAAGGTTGACTTCAATGCAGAGTATGGATTAAGTAAGTAAGTTTCCATGGAAGTAGATATATATAGGAAATTTTGTTATTGGAAATGATTACTAGGAAGAAACCAATTAGTGACATGTTTTTTGGGGACATAAACTCGCACAAGCGAATGAAGCTAGTGTTTCCAAACATAGTGAAGGAAGTATTTCACTTAATTGTTTTTATCAAGGTGGATGAATATAATTTGAAGAAATTAATTTATATAATTACATTATGTGCTACGAGTTAGTTTTATTTTCTCCAAAGATTCACCCAATGAATGAAAAACTATGAAAGATGTGGTAATGGTATAGGAGAACCTTAAAAATGATTTGGTGGGAAATGTAGTTTCTTCTAGGAGATTGAGATGAAGCATATCTAATTTCCTTACCAATACAAATGCAACAAGGAATAATACGCATGCATCAAATGCCTGTAGTTCTTCTACATTTTAGATTATGAAAATTACATTACCAAAAGATTTTGTTCTTGTTATTTTTCATAAAATGGAAATTTTCTTTTATTTTGATGAAGTAATGCTTTATTAGTATTTATATCTATATGTCATTTGTTATTCTTGTTGTCTAATACTGCATCATATCATTCCAACCAATCCCTCCTAGTTACGATGTCATCAAATCCTAATACTTGCATACAGAGAAACCTTAGCCTTGCAAACACCTAAGTCAATTTTACAATCTTTTACTAACTTCCCCACATTCAGTTTCATTCAATATGGCATTTATACATCTCTAAAATGATGTTATTCTATTTGTTCTCTTTTAATATTTATTAACATAGTATGTTAAATAAAAGACTCACTAGCACTAGGATATATTATAATTACGAACTTTTGCCATTAATTCTACTTGTAATATCTGGAATAGTGGATTCATACTTAGTTTGGTGGTTTTTCACCACTGCATGTATCTGATGGGACTTACCCAAATCCTAACTATAGTATGTTGTTATACCTGGTTAGATTTTACTTGTAACTGAGTATAGTATCACTTATAGTATGGGCCTCCACAAGTCCAACACCCCCTCTTGGGAGTTTGACTCCCACAACCATCCAAATTGAAAGTTGGTATATAACTTTGTTGATAAGGTCTATATTGTTGTTATAAGAAATACCAATATCCTACATGAAATTTTTTTGTTGGATGAAATTGTTGTGTCTAACAAATATGTTGTGTTGTAGATCAAGACTACTACACTAGTGGTTGATATGGTGTTCTCTAATTTCATGTTGATTGTCTTTAGTTGTTAAATACTTAGGGGAATATTGAGGTAAAAAATGGGCCTAAAAACAAAAAAATGTACTAAAAAAATTAACTTTAAAAGAACCAATAGGATACAAGATGATGATGTCATCCCTAGGGGTAAATATTTTGGAGAGAAAAGAAGAAAAATATATATTTTTAATTGTATTTTTGGTTATCTCCTTATATGTTTACCCAAATTTCAAGTGTAGACACCTATTGGATGTGGAAATAAGCCTCACATCCAATAGTTACCCACTCTGCATTCTTCTGAGTAGACTCACATTGAAAAACAAAATGAAAATACATATAAAAAAAGTGTGTCAAACATGTTTTTTCATGTATTTTCATTTTCTTGGATGTGTCTCAACTAAAAAGTATGTAGACTGAGTACTCGTTGGATGTGGAATTTAATTATGCATCCAACGAGTGTCTACACTCGCTATTTGGGTACACCTATAAGGAGGTAAGTCAATAATACAATTAAAAAAATATAGTTTCCATTGTTTTTTTTTTAATTTATATCTCTTATTTTATTATTTTAATTATTATTTTATTATTCTCCTTAGGAGACACATTTTAGGCCTCAAAATTTTCCTAATAAATGGTCCCATTCCTGCTATTTTTGATAGACCTACTAGCTATCAAAGTTGTTGTAGTTCTAGGTTCTCTTGAACTTGTAAGCCTTGGTGGCCTACTTTGTCCACTACTCATGATCTCTTCATCTACTACAATAGCTCTTTGAACCACTTCATGTAAGGTGAAAGGCACCAGAATCCTCACCTTTGCCCAAATTTTGTAGTTCATACCGTATATGGACTTGTTTACTCTTAACTTTTCCATGTTTTAATGTGGATCTCATCTAAGTAACTTCATAAATTGGGCTTCATACTCTGGTACAATCAATCTCCCTACATCAAGGCATTTAACTCACCCTATTTTTTTTCAATGAAATTCTTTGAAAAATAATGTTCTATAAACTTCTTTGCAAACAATTGCCATGAAACTTTTTAAAATGCCCATGCCCAACTACAACATAAGTGTTTTTGTTAAGAAACCAACTCACGAAAAGATTGAAAAGATAGATCAACGACTTCAGAATCAGCCTCTTCGAGGGGGAAACCTCCTTTACATTACACAAATGAACAATTCTTGGATCATACAAATGAAAAAACCTCCTTTCTATATATAGGAGTCTAAAGGGTCACAATATAGTCAAATCCAAAATGGCACAACAATAACAATAGTGGGCTTCTATGGGGCACAATAATAACAATATGGGGACAATAGAGGCACAACAATAACAATAAGGGCTACAATGACAATGTAATGGCGGAATCACTAGTATTATAGGGACCTAACATGCCCCTCTCCTTCAAAAAAAGAATTTGTCCTCAACACTTGAGTAGTTTTGGATGCTTCTATATAAAATTCTCATCCCCCCATGTGGAATCTTCAGCAGGTAAGTTCTTCCACTAGATGAAATACTCTGAAATTGGTCGATTTCGTAGTTGTCAAGTTCTTGTTTCTATGATTGCTTCAGGTTCCAATATGATTGTTTAAACTGGGAGCTTGTCACCAATAGCCTTCTTTAAGCATGAAACATGGAAAACTGGGTGCACTCGGGAAGCTGCTGGAAGATCCAATTGTATTCCATAGTACCAATATTTTTCCACACCTTCTACGACTTTGGTGATAATTTATTATCCTTCTTAAATTGCTTGAGAGACATTCATTTATATGGTTGTAACCATAGAAATACCCAGTCACTTACATCAAAACTTCTTTTGTTGCATTGTTGGTCTACCTATTGTTTCATTCTATTCTGTGTCAAACTTAAGTTATCCTGTAAGAGTTGGAGAACTTGTTGTTGATGCTCAACGTGATCTTCCACTACTTGAACCTTAGAATTTTCTTTTAAATATGATGTGATGGACGGTGGGTGATATCCATAAAGTGCCATAAATGGGGTCATTTTTGTTGTAATATGGAAGGAAGTGTTATACCACCATTCAACCATAGGAAACCATTTGACCCATTGTGTTTGTTTATCATATACAAAGCAATGAAGTTATCCTTCCAAACATTTGTTTACTATCTTAGTTTGCCCATCAGATTGAGGATGATAATATGAGCTATGAGTTAACTAAGTACCAAGACAAGAAAATAACTATGTCAAAACATTTCTAGTGAAAATGGGATCTCTGTCGCTTACAATAATATTTGGGTTTCCATGTAGCTTTTGAATTGTTTCCATAAATGCAATAGAAACTGTACTGGCTTTAAATGGATGAGATAATGCACAAAAGTGTGCATACTTGGTAATTTTGTCAACTACCACCATGATGACACTCTTTCCTTTGGACTTGGATACACTTGTGATAACATCCATTGAAACCTCCTCCCAATGTTGACTTGGAATGGATAAAGATTGTAATAGACCTTGGGTCTTAATTGTTTCAACTTTATTTTGTTGGCAAACCAAACATTTCGCCACAAAATTTTGAATATCAGATTTAAGGCCATCCTAGAAAAATTCCTTCTTAACCCCGTGGTAAGTTTTTAAAAATCCCGAGTGCCCTCCTAAGCGAGAGGCATGCAATTCCATAAGAATCTTTTGTTTAAGTTGGGAATTATGACATATGTATAAGCGATCTTTGTACCATGACGAATCATTTTTCCAGCTAAATGTATCAGATGTACTGGGATCTTCTTGTAGTTTTTGAATGTATGTCCATACTTCTTCGTCATTCTTCCATTCATCCCTTGTTTCGTTTATCCAATCTGGTTGGATAATATAAATGGCACAAAGCAATGCTTCCACATCCTCATCCTTTCTTGAGATTGCATCTGCTAGAACATTTTGCTTCCCTTTTTTTTAGATGATTTCTAAGTCATAACCCAACATCTTTGTGACCCATTTTTTTTTCTCTTCCTAAGATAATCTTTGTTCTAAAAAGTATTTAAGACTATCATGATCTGTTTTTACCTTGAATTATCTTCCCATTAGGTAGGGTCACCATTTCTTAAGTGTGTGTAGTATTGCCAACATTTCCTTCTCATAAATAGCTTTGTGTAAATACTTTCCTTTGATTGGACAACTTTCGAAAGCAATGGGTATTTCTTCTTGCATTAAAACAACACTAATTCCATTTCCTGAGGCATCACATTCCACAATAAAGGTTTTTATGAAGTGCGGCGTAGCTAAGACTAGTGCTTGGCACATTGCCTCTTTAAGATGTTCAAAGGCCTTCGTTGCTTCTGGAGTCCATAAAAATGCATCTTTCTTCAATAATGTTGTTAGAGGTGTTGTTATTCTCCCATAATTCTTAAGAAACATGCAATAATACCTTGTCAACTTGAGGAATCCTCGCAGATGCTTTATGGATGTCGGGATTTTCCATTCCTTAATGGCTATAATTTTGCTAAGGCCTACCTTAACACTTTCATGAGATATAATATGACCCAGATATTCCACATCTTGTACTCCAAAGAAACATTTGGAGCTTTTTGCATATAATTATTTCTCCTGCAATAGTTTGAGCACCCTGTCAACATGTTGAACATGATCCTTCCAAGACTTGCTAGAGATTAGTATATCATGAAAAAACACTAACACAAACTTTCTATGGAAGGGTTTGAAAACGGAATTCATCAAACCTTGAAATGTAGAAGGTGCATTGGTAAGGCAAAAAGGCATGACCAAAAATTCGTAATGACCCTCATGAGTTCTAAATGTTGTTTTTGGAATGTCTTTAGTCTTCATTATGATTTGATGATATCCTAAACGAAGATCCAACTTGATGAAGTAAATTGATCCATGCAATTAATCCAATAGTTCATCAATGAAGAGAATGGGAAATTTATCTTTAATAGTGAGCTTGTTGAGCTCCCTATAATCTGGACACATGCACCATGATCCATTCTTCTTGTGCACCAATACTACTAGAGTGGAGAAAGAACTTTGACTAGGTTGACGTTGGACACCTAATCCTCAATGGGTTAGTGTGGAAGCTAAATAGACAAAGTAGTCCAAGAGACCTTGGGATGTGAAACCCAACGGTCACATATTGTACTATAAATTTAAATCATTTGTTAATAAAAATTGTACTCTCATGATTTATCATTCAGATTATTCTTGCTCCCATGTGTGTTTAACATGGTATCAGAGCAGGCGATTGCTGGTCCTGCTCCAATTTGAGCCACTTGTTTTGTGGTCTCTATATATATGTCAGTTCTGTGTTACCTGACCTCTGTCTGCCATATTCCTTTTACTTGGCTCTCTATCAGCTAGAAAGTGTCTGTCCATGAATGTTTGTCTATTTTCCATATACCATTTATAAAACCTGTGCCATGCTCTTCTGTTGCGCTGTCATCCTGACCTGGTTTGAAACGTTTGCGCTGTCATACTGAAATAGTTGAGCGATAGGCTAACATTGAACGCTGTCCTGACATTGAAACGTTTGAGCGCTAGCCTGTCATTGAACGTTGGCCTGACATTGAAATGTTGAACATTGTATACCCTTCAATGCTGTGTGATTGAAGGTTGTCTATTGATTCAAGGGTGGAAAAGGAGGAATAGACTGTCAATGAGGTGATTTATTAGCCACTTAATTAGAGGTAATTAATGGTAGCCACCCATTTCCTACTTCCTGTAGATGTTGGTCTGGTGGAATGATAATAACGAGGAAGTCTACAGGCCTGACAGGTAATATAAGAATTAGGTATGCCTGTTGAAAAAAAAAAATTGATTGCATTCAGTAGGCTCTTGTCAAAATTATTCTGTCTTTGAGCCTGTAAAGAGCTCCGCCGGGATTCGAACTTTTCAGCTACCGTGGTGTAGGTTCTATAGTACTAGCACTGGACTAAAGTGGTTCAGCTGGTTCAACTTACTACAGGGGTACTTGGGTTATTTTTCCCATGTACACTGGGAAGCTGCTACTCGCAACACAACAGAGAACTTTGTGATTGTAGATTTTGCACTACTGCGTTGCCACGTTAGATCTACCCATAAGATGTAATGAGATTCATTGTTTGTTAGAGTGTGTTCTGTATGTCGGTAGCAGCCTTGTAGATCACCGACACACATTCATAATTTGGGTATAGAGAATGTGCTTATTTGTTGCAGTATTCTTACAGATCACCGACGCACATTTATGATTTGGGTATAGTTTTTACTGGCCTGAAGAATGTTGGGTGCCCGAGATTTTAGAAACTAGCTGGTGTCGTGGTTGCAAGATTTGTTGGATTTTATGTGATGCGTTAGAGTTGTATTGGCATTGGAAATGAAACATTGTGATTATGGATTGGCCTTGAAACCACTCGACAGAGAAACCATTCCTTCTCTTGTAGTTGGACCTCACGGATTTGTGTTAATTCTTTTGCCTGTATATTGCATGTTGGTGGAATTACAGTGATCCCCTTTTCCTATTTCCTCGACATAGCACAGTTTGGTAGTCTCCTAAGGGCACTGAAATTCCAAAACACTCATTTTGCTGAGAGGGACAATCGAAAAAAAATGTGTCGGGCCTAATATCCTGAAGAAATGAGGAGAATTCAGCATTTGAATGAACATATTCCAAGAAACATTTTTTGGAGTCTCCTATGGGGTTGGAGCTGCTCCGTGGGGAGCATATGATATGCAGTGTTCCCATGTAGATAGATATATGGCAATGTACACTATCGACTTGAAATGTGCTGCCATTGATGCATCGATACATAACTGTATTTTGTGGTTGAAGCTACCAGGAGTTGAAGAATCAAAGAAGCTAATGTAGATGATAATGTGCAAGTGGAAAGGACTTTTTCATTTATACTGAGTTGTGGTTTAGTAGTGTTTCAGTTACAAGTATTTTGATTTTTGGTAAATCGACTTGAAACATGTAGCTTACTAAGCAGAACAATATTTTCTTGTTAATACTTGACAGGCCCAAGGAATTAGTGTTTTGATCATGTAAAGACTTTTTCAAAAAAGATTTGCTATATTCATCTTGAGTTTTGCACTTTGTTCTAATGTCAAGACTCGTGTGATTTAAAGTTATGCGCACTCATGAAGCAGTACACCGGAAGCATTGTCCAATAGGCACACCTGTGAGCTGCCTGTAAGCCTTGAAGCAGTGATTTATATTAATCTTTGTGCATATTATTCATAAGGAATCAGTCTCTATGAGTTGAATCATGGATTACATTGCATTGTTGTGCACTTTAAAAATTATTTTATAGGGTCATAAAACACCAAAGATTTTTATGTTGAGAGATAATTTAGGAGTGTAATTCACTTGGTGTATAGTGTTTGCACCAACGAAAAAAGGCTAAACATAGCAAACAGAAAACTGTTTATTCTTTGCTCCATTTGACTGTCAAAGGCTGAGATCTTTGTGAAGAAATTACACCAGGTTTCCCTCGTCAAATGTTAAAGCTCTGCTATATTTTGTAATTTTTGAAGGAACAAGTATGTTATGGCTAAAAAAAAAGGCAGTTCTTCATCTAATTTTCCAGATCTAAAGTTTGAATTACATATCATAGGATTTATGATCAGACAATAAGGGATGCATTATTTGTTACATTACCTGAGGATTGAGTTGTGTTTTCAGACTTAATTGTGCTCTGAAATCTCAAGGTGTCAAGGGCGAGTATGTGTTCCAAATATATTGCCTATGCCAAATTTATTAAGGAGTCAAATTGGAGGTTGAAATACTCATTATATCCATGATGCCATTACTTTGCAAACAAATGTTAAATTTGAAGAATTATTGAGTTTTGACCTTCCAAAAAGGGGCTTGAAAAATCACTACGTTAAAGATACATTGTTGATCGTTTCAGAATTTTCCCGATTCTAACACTGGGTGAAGATACTTGATTCTTTTGACGCTTTAGTTCAACTATGAGAAATTAGTTTGCAGGGTTCGATCTAGCTTGATGACACAAACCAGGCTCTACTAAGATTGTCGACAAATTTGATTTGCAAAGAAAGTCAAAGATTGACTCTCTTTTTCATAGTGTGAGTAGTTTGAATAATTTGAGAAGTACATTAAAGCAACGAGTCATTTGCTACATTGAAATTGGTACTGTGTTGTCTGCTACAATGACTTGGTGATATTGGCATCCTGCTACTCATCTAATAGTTGCAATTACTTATCATTTTATAGACCAATTTGTAGCTGAAGATAACATCACTTCTCTGATTATACTAGTCTAAAATGGATAGAATAGATGATGTATTGAAACTACTAAATAATTTAATACTTTCCACTGTTGATGAGATGGTTAAGATCAACAAAACCTCTCTTTCCAATATTAAAATTTGTCTCCAAAATGCACATGAGAATATTGAGTTTTTGCATCTTGAGACAAAGCTACAGCAAGAAGAACTATAGCAATGGAGTCATCATTCTGAACCTAATTTTGTTCAGAAGATTGAAACAGACTCCCATAAACAGCGAGACAATAATGTTACAGTTGGTTCAGATTTAATACCCAATAAAGCAGCAGCTGTACATGTAGATGCAGAAACTCAATCTGCACTTCCCAAGCCCATCATCAGACCTTGGGAACAACTTGTCCACAACAAGCACAGAACTTGTCTTGGATATGATAAGGACTTGTCCTTTCATATTCCAAACTATGTCAAGCCCATTCAATTTCAGAGTGCTGGATTCATTCATGACAGTTCACCTACTCCTCATGACATTT
>APFE031201471.1:0-46984 GCA_000404065.3 Pinus taeda
CATCAAAGAATTGTTCATTTATGTAATGTAAAGGAGGTTGCCCCCTCAAAGAGGCTGAATTCTAAGGCGTTGATCTATATTTTCTATATTTTCTTGAGCTGGTTTCATAACAAAGGGAGAGGGAGTGAACATTATTGCCTTGACCAACATATGGATTAGTGGGGTCGGTGGGAAAATCAACCATAAAATTTTGGCTGCCCTCCTTCTAGCGCCGGAAATGTTGACGTTGCTAGACAGGGGATCTCCCCGATATGAAGTCCCAATCATACCTCACACTATTTGGTGTAGGAGCCCCATCTGGTATAATGGCCTAGTTTCCAAATACTTAAAGATCTAGTTGTCAACACAAGAGAATGATGCAATGATATCTTTAAAAATCAAGGTGAGTGTACAGTGCAATTGTGTCTAGGTTCTCTTACTGCAAAAAGGGGGAGAAAAGAGAGCCTCCAAGTGAGAGGTACTAGTACCACCCAGGAAGAGACACACATGAACTAGAAGGACCTACCCAACATCCAATGGAATCTTCCACAATGGATGCCACAATAGTTACAACCAATGAACAAGGGAATATTCGTCTAACATCCGACAGAATAGTCCACAACAAATGTGACAGTCATTATAATCGATAAGCAAAGAAAGGTTTGTCTAGTATCCCCCAGAATAGTCCACAAGGATGAGACTACAGTGACAACCATTACAACACATTCCCAAAAAGATAAGCACTAAAATAACTGAAATAGTTCAACTATCTTAGTACATGTGAAAGCAAACATGAAATACAAATGTTCACATAATAGTCTTACAAACATTCATAAGTCTTGCATGAAGAATGTGTTTTCTTTAAAATGCTTCTGTAATTAAGCAAAAGTTCCATGGCACATATTTACATTGTCAATCACTAGCTCCAGTAGTGGGACATTGGAGCCACTCCTTGCTCCTCAAGAACTAGCTGATATCTCTAATGCCTCGCGGGAGGCGCCAAGGTGAAAAGTCCTTTGCTAATACAATGAGGGGGTATATGGGGTGATGCTTACCCCTTGTGACTCTTTGACCACCCTCATGACTATTCAACTTCCTATGACTTTTCTACTTACATGACTCTTCCTATTCATGTGCATCAAAATGGACATCCACTTTATAATACATTTGATTTACAATATACATGGCTCACAGTAGTGATGCAGCATATGAAAACTCATGACATGACTTGACATGACATTGCTAACATGGACTTGCTTGGTGATGTGGCAATGTCAAGCCGTTATTGCTGCTGAGTGGTAGATATGTTTTTGGATATGCTTTCTCTTGTCCTTAACATAGCTTGATGATGTGGGGTCTTCAATGATCTTTGGTCTTGGAAGGTGGTTGCACACTTGTGTTCTTTTTGTTTTCTCTTGGTAGGTTCATTTTTCTGTTTAGCTAGAAGTGAGTCTTTACGAATTCTTCCTCCTTCTCCTTCCTCATCATCTCGCCATGATTTGACAATGTACTTGTTCTTGCAATTCACTCATGAAGGGACAACAACAATCTCAAAACTCCTTAGTCTAAGATGATGCATTATTATCCATGAACTAAGCCTGGGATAGGTGACAGGATGGAAGAGGGGGCCAGTAACTGTGCATTGCGTAGTTCCAGGTGACAGGGAGAGAGGTTGATCACTAAGACTGCATAGAGCGCAGCTCAGGTTTGATTGAGGAACCTTTCAGCACAGTGCCCGCCGGGGAAGGAAATTTCTCAGTGGCCATTGGGAGTCAGGATTGGGCAGTTTAGGTAGATAGTGGTTGATGCAGGATGGGACCCTGGGAGATAGCTTCGCGCAGTTTTCAGAGGCAAGGGGAGCTGGGCAACAAAGAGACCTAGAGGACAAATCTGCACAATTCTTGAGGCTAGTGAGCTCTAGATTAGGGGACACCTCTGTGCAGTTCTGGAGACTAAGGGAGGTCGGGTTCTTTGCGCATTGCAGGGTTCTAACATGAAAGGGGAAAAGATTGAGGACTCAAAGTGCGTAATGCGTAGTCCAGTCAGGGTCCATTGACGCTGAGTTGCCCAATCGAGAATATTTTCAGAAAAAAATGGCTAAGTGTGGGAGGAAGATGGACTTTTGATGATCTTGACCTTGTGATCATATACTTAGCATGCTTCGTCGACACAACAACATAGACCACCGAAACAACAAGAAATCATTTCCCTCTGTGTGACTGTCTCATAACAAGAAGCGATAAGTGCGATGCTTGATATAGACTTTAGGACGACCGTGACGACACATGTGCGAAAATGCTCAAAACTTTGTGTTTGGGTGCAATGAGAGTTTACATAGCTAGGAAAACTCGTATACACAAAGACAAACTTTCGAAACCGCCAGAAAATGTTCGCAAGCATGTTAAAACAATCAAATAGGCCAAAAGATGACAACCGATCCAACAAGTAGAAGGGGTCAAAGGACTTTAGGAAATCTCACGAAATGAGATTAAGTGTTTGCAACAATCAAGGGAAAGACCAAGGAAGGCTCCAAAATTTGAGTGCAAGCCAAAATTTTGGAGGGTGTTGCAGCTGCTACAACACCACAACAAGAGAAGGAGATGAACTAATTGTTGTACCTTCAATTTGCTCATAAATTGTTCATTTCTAAGAGAACAGGTTGGATGAGAGGCATCACTTAATTAGGTGAAGGGTTTCAAAATCAACAAGATTAGAAATTAGATCAATGGCTTCAGAAATTGGGGTTTTAGTAAAAAGAGAAACGACGTCAAAGCTAACAAGAAAGTCATGATCATCAACATGAATATCTCTAGTCTTATGAATGAAATCAAAGGAACCTTTAATGAAACTAGGGGTGGAACCAACAAATTGTTGAAGCTTAGAGGCAAGATATCGGCCAAGAGCGTGGGTTGGGGCTCCTATGGCGCTGACTATGGGTCAAATAGGGACATCAGGTTTGTGAATTTTTGGTTGGCCATAACTTCTAGGGGTTTGGGGGGTATGGGGAATAAGACATTGCTAGATCAAGGCATCAATGGAAGAGGCTTTTATAACTTTAGTAATAGTTTGAGATATGGCATTAATGGGGTTTTTTGGAATGATCTTGTGTGGCGAAGAACAGAGAAGATCAAGCATCTTGGCTTCATAGTCTTTGGAGTTCATAACTACTTATGCATTTCCTTTATCAGATTTAAGGATGAGAATGTCAAGGTTGTCATTGAGGCGTTTAAGGGCTTGGATTTCATTTTTGGATAAACTAGGCTCAGGGGGTTTAGCCTGACGGAGAATCTTGCCAGACTCTTGCCAAATTTCCTTTGTAGTATGGGAAGGAGTGTTTTTACACACTAGCTCTATGGAACAAAGAATTTCTTCAATCGAGATCTTTTTAGGTGTAAGGGAAAAAATTGAAACCTTTTTCTAAGAGAAGATTAAAACCCTTATCTATTGTGCCCTTAAAATTTCTGCTCTCCAATTCCTTTTTTCTAAGAAAGCCCTCCTATTCCAAGCCTTCAAAGCTAATGGCTATTCCTCTTCTCATATTAATAAAACTTTCAAGGTTGTCTCTAAACCCAAGTCTATTAGCCCTCCTTCGTTTCCTCCTTAGGGTCAAGTTTCTCTCCCTTACATAAAAGGGACCACTCATGTTATAACAAAACTATTGCTAAAAAAGAATGTGAAAATTGTTTTTAAACCTCATAAAACTTTGAAGCAGTTGTTCCAGTCAACCAAGGACAAGTCCGACCCCATGTTGAATTCAGGGGTTTACCAAATCCCATGTTCATGTGGAAAATCATACATTGGCTAGACTGGGTGTTCCTTCAAAGCTCGGATTAAAGAACATATTGTTGACAACAATCATCTTCGGCTTTCGAAGTCTTCCATAGTCAAGCACTCTTTTAATTCAAAGCATATTATCTGTTTTAATCATATCAAAATTCTTTCCTTTGTTCCTTTTTACAACTCTAGAATCATTAGGGAGACTTTTGAAATAGAGAAGCACCCTGGCAACTCTAATCGAGAATATGACTATAAATTAACCCATTCTTGGTGTCATGTTATCCACCATCTGACTCATTAGTTGTTGCTCCCCCCTTCTTTTTCCTTATCTCTTTACCTTTTTTTTCTCTTCTCCTTATCTCTCCTTACCCTCCATGCTTGCTTCCATTTCCTTCAATCATTGTTAAAATTATTAACCAAATATTCATTTTATTATTTAACAATTTTTTCATTTTTTTTTGTCAGTCAAAAGAGCATCATTATATTATCATAAGTGAAATCAAGAGTACAAAAATAGGCTGCATGGTCCCCTTAGGTTCACTACAGATAGGGGGGGAGCTAGTGGTGCCAGAGATAACAAAAGCTGCAACCAAATAACCATTATTTCTGATAGGCTTACTAGCCTTACATTACAAAAATATGACAGAAAAGACCAAGAACCCGAGGTAAACATGTCATGAAGGGTGGTGAGGCAGAAGACCAGGAGGGCCTGCATGGAAGTCGACCAGCTTATGCATATGGAAGTTAATGTGCTCCACTCGGGCCTCCAAATCACGCAAGTGATCATTGAGGCGCCTCTAATTGCGACTGATACGCTCAAGCAACTCCAGAGTTTCATTAAGGCATAATTGGATGTCATTAAAAAGGCCACCAATTCATTTCGGTCTTCATACTAATGATCTCTCATGATGTTTAGGTTGGCCTGGATACATGTCAACTGGTCTGCTATAGTTTCCAATGAGGTTGGAGCCTCCACTCTACCTCACGAATGCTCACGAGGATGAGCTATCACATCCGCCCATTCACTGCTAACCATATCCTTTCTAGCTGAGCTCGAACCACTGAATTGTCATCGAGCTTGTCCCTGATGCCCTCCTCCACAACATGGGCACCCACGTTGCTGAGGCATGAATGGCTGCTCCTGAAAACTTCCATCCAAAATGATCGGAGAGGGAACAACTGTCGAGTAGGAGAAAACCAATTGCACACATTCTGGCTCCCTCAAATAATACCGAACCCGACTTGTTGTGGCCTTACGACATTGACCAGGCCTAGCCTCCGAACAAAGCTGGGTAGAAACCATGCTGCTAAATCTCCTAAACGATGCTACATCGTTATCAGTCCACAGACATAACAGGGGGGTGACCATAAGTATCAACCTAGAACCATACACCCATACACTCAACGACTCACTCAATTCTTCAGTACATGCCACAAGGAGATAATTAACGAAGGAATTATACACTGCCCCATAACCAGAGACACACCCTCCTTTGTTGACTTTGTTGAAGAGCCTCAACATAAACAAGTGCCACTGCATACCCTGATCGACGACTAGAGAGTTATCTTCAGAAATCCATTGTAGCCACCATCAAGGCCATTCCTCCCACAAGATAATGAGCAACGTCAAATTCGAATCCACCACCAACAACCGCGCTAGAGGTAATGACCTTAACCAAATAAAAACAAGAAGTCGAAGACCGTCAAGAACCCACCAGACTAAGACGACCCTCTTGTGGTAGCTCCTAGGGTTCCACCCTTCATATCCAACCTTAACACACCAGAGAGAAAAAGAACCTCCCCACGAACTAGGTTCCCATATGAATGCACACCAGACCAGCGGAGAAGCCACAATGCCAAAGTCCGAACACTCCACATATGCCCAACTACCCCATGGCCCTGGCAAGCTTGCTTGGTCGTTAACTCTCTCGTTCGCCACCCTAGACACAGAGTTCATCGCCCAAGAAACAACAATTGTTATGCTATCACCACAATCGAATATAACAACTAGAGATGGGTCTAGAGGGTTTGATCTACCGCCGACTTGTCGCATCACTTTATGGTTCACCATGATTACACCTACCGCATGCCTTGTGAGATGTACTCCGAGGTGAGCGTGCCAAATATAAATACATCCCAATTGGGGTAACCAATTTTTCATTTTATTTTTAATCCAGTAATAAATATTTTAATCTTTCATTTTCAATTTCTATAATTATTTCCTTTTCTCCGCTTGTCAACCATCAAATTTTTTTAAGCTTTGGTGATTTGAGTATTTTTATATTTTCTCACTTGTTAATTAATGCTACCTAAATTTCCCTTGTCCTCTGTATTATTATTAGTATTAACTTCAATTTCCTTTTAATTTGCATCCCTTTAATTAATCAATTTGTTTAAATCTCTTGACTTAACTCTTACTATTAATTTAACCATTTTATTATCTTCATTTTCCTCTTAATTCTCTACCCCTCCTTAATTAATTAATTATGTAAATATGGGGCCTTAACCATTTTCTTTTAATAGTAAAAATATATATTTTTATTTATTATTATTATTATTTATTTTTTAATTGGCATTCCCTTTATTTTTCAATTATCTTGAGTCGACTCTCGACATCTAATTACTTAATCCTAATATAGTCCTAATAATCCCTTATGGTTCTCTTCCCCCTTGCCCCTCTTTTTTATTTGATTTATCTATTTTTAACGACTATTTTATTATCTTAATAATATTATTCCCAACAATGTTATTCTTTAACGACTTGTTTATTATTTTAACATTATCATTTAATGACTAATTCTAAATCTTTCTTCTATAAATGAATACACAATGCTCGTTTGTGATCACTCAAATTCTCAGTCCTTGATGATGGGTGGAGAGTACACCTGAAATGTTGGAAGGGATATAAAATCCTCTACACAGTTTCATCCGAAAAGTTCTCCCAATATGAATAGTTGTGAAAACATACAATCTCTCATAACAATAATGAGTTAATCCACATTTGCAAATGTTGAGAATCGGTCATAATAATTTTTTCCACCTTTAAAAAATAAAATTATTTAAAATACACATTAAATAATGATGTTACCATACAATACAAAACCAAAATCCAATATGTCATTATAAAATAAGCGAACAAAACAATCTTTAAAAGTTTTATCGATGCGTTTCAAACCATTCAGTGTGGTTCATCATTACGACAAGATGAAGAACCAGATTGGCATCAAGTTAAATAGATGAAGAAATTTTTACTTTTTTTTTTTTAGTTTTTGTTTTGTCATCTTCCTCTTTTCTCACATTTTTTCTCAATGAGATAAAGTTCATTTAATCTCTTTATTTTTAAAAAGATATGAGTCTTTTAAAAATTAGTTAATATTCTTATAACAATTTGAACCTCAATAATAAGGCTCAAAACCATTACAAAACGACAAGCTTAATATGTCACATGTAGAAATTTAATTGAACTCAAATGTGACGATAACAACATTTATCCTAGCCTTTGTTTTTTGTTTTATAAGGTGAACTTTCATTGCTTGGTAAAACATTAGATGTTGTTTTGTCCATATTGACTTTTCTTTGACAACATTTTTATCTTCTAGTAGAGGTCAATGGTGAGGAGGTACTAATTCTATATTCCTCGGGTATGTTGCAGGTCGGGAACCCAATTTGAAATATTTGCCAAATTCTTCACGAACCAATTCATGTATATGTTCTACATAGGCCTGTGTCGAAGCCTCAACGCGTAGACAAACACATGAAGCTCTCAACTCCTTACAATTGCTACTTCCCCAACATACCCAAGCATGCTATCTAACCATGACTATTGACACACAACACCAAGTTTTAGATAACCGAAAATAAGAGTTCTAGAGTTGTGGTAGATGGACAAGGAGAAATGGCCAAAGAGAAGGTAAAAACCCTCCTTTGCTTACAATAAAGCGAGGTGAAGGGGGCCCCTAATCTAGACTAGAAACCATAGAGACATCATGATTCCAAACATAAATAACCCACAATTGCAATGGAGCCAAATTAAAATGAGGGTAAGGCAGTTGAGGTGCTTCGAAAATGATGGAAGGGGCATGATGACCACTGCTCTCCACACAAACCAGTGTACAAGCATAATAAACCTTCAACAAGTTGCTCGATATCTGAGCCTCACCCACGTATCTGCATTAACTTTCTAATCAAGCCAAATGACGATATGAATTAAGCTAAATGTGACACATCACTCATAGTAATTATACAAAATAACAATACCTAGATCACATTATTGCGTAATCCATAGTCAATTTTTTTTATTAACTTATTTTAATAATCACATTGTAAAAAATTAAAAACCAACATAGATCCATCTTAAACACGGATCTAACATGAGCCAAGGGGGATCCAATTTCTTCACGTGCAATTTTTTTTTATGAGCCGACATTATTTAAATGTTTTGTATGGTTATTTAGTTTTTTTTTTGGCCAACATGAGCAAAATTTCAACTTTGATGACCGATGAACATCCTTACACATCATATTGGGCTGTAGAATGAGCCTCTCGGCTCAAATATATCAAAATAAAATTAAGACTTTACACTTAAAATTTATGAATCCATTCTAGAACTATCCCTATTATTGAAATTTTAAAAATAAATAAAGCATTACAAATTGTAACCTTATTTTAAGAAATTGAGTTCATATAAATCAATGAAACCATTGATTTTTTATTTTTTATTTTTTATTTTTTTTTTTTTTTTTTTTTTTTTTTTTTGTTTTTTTTTTTTTTTTTTTCACATAAAAAAATCATTGTTATATATATATAGATAGATAGATAAAGTTCATATAAAATCAATGAAATCGTTGATATTTATGATTTCATTAAGTTATGGGTTTTTTTCACATAAAAAAATCAGATATATATATATATAGAATACTTACTTTACTAGAGTTTGACTTCATCTTTACTGAGATTATTCACCTTGAAAGATCTCATACGTAACTCTCTCGTCCAAAATATGTCCCATAAATTTGGAACCTAAAACCAAAAACTACATGTATTATATTGATTAGTAGGAGATGTTGGTCCCCATAGACTCAACCTCTTCCCCATCAACAAAGACATGATAGTTAACATAACCAACATGCAACTCAAGAGCTTCTTTGGATAGAGAACGAGCTATTCAATTCAAGGAGAATGTAACAAAATGAAATGTTGTCAAAGGAATTTGCAGGTTCACGAATGTCAGATAACAATGACTCCATACCTAGGATTCTTACCTCTAACTTTTGGTTTGCCCAATCTATTGCTAGCTTTGAGTCTACCATCACTTGTAAGCTCAACACCCCTTTTTCATTAGCCAACTCCAACATCATCCACATGACTACAAACTTCACCTTGCTGTTTGATGCTCTTCCTAGTACATATCTACATTTAATCTACATTTAATGGAATGGTTTTGACTGAGATAAAAAACTACTCTAACTCCACAATTTGGTGGATGGCCTTGAGTAGCCCCATTGAAGAACCCATGGATATTTGAAATCAATTATTAGGAGTCTATGGATATTTGAAATCAATCACTTAGATAATGAGATTCTTAGGACAACATTGTTTTGGATCTAATTTATACTCCTATGCCATTATCATTATGTGAACTCACATATCTTTGAGAGAATGAGCTTTTCTTAGAAAATACTTTAATTTCAAGTACACCATATATGTGATATTAATAAAGCATAGGAAACGAATGAAAAATCACTACTACTTCTTGCCACCACATTCTACAAACATCAAATAATAAGTAACCAATCCTCCTACAATTCGACTTCAATTCAACCTACGAGAATATGATTATCTCCTAAAGACATTGTTAAAAAAAAGGGAGTGATCTAGTCTTGTGGACTTTAAAAAGGAGTTGTCTATAATGCGATTTTTTGGAGATTCCGGTGACGGAATTCTACAAACATCAAATAATAAGTAACCAATCCTCCTACAATTCGACTTCAACTCAACCTACAAGAATATGATTATCTCCTAAAGACATTGTTAAAAAAAAGGGAGTGATCTAGTCTTGTGGACTTTAAAAAGGAGTTGTCTATAATGCGACTTTTTAGAGATTCCGGTGACGGAATCCGGCAGAAGAAATTGAGATTAAATCTTGATTTGTTGCAGTTAAAATGGTTTTTTCACTGCATATTTGGATTCAACACCCTGAAAAACCCTGGGACGGTTTGATTGTGCAGAAACTAGCTATCAAACTTGCCATTCCAATAAATTGTTGCCGGATTTTGACCGGAAAAACCCACTGGAAAAGCTTCCAAAAAAGTCTAGACATCTGCCTTTAAAAATTTAATTTAATTTCATTTCTTACGCAACGTGCATATATTTATCTTTTGAACATAGCTGCCTCTTCTCTCGAAGAGTTTGTTATTGAACCATTAAGTTATTCCTTGTATAGAAATAATAATAATAAAATATTCCCGTCCTGTCAATCCAAAATTTTACACTTTTTCCCGGTTCAAGACACACTACCTACAATTTTTGCGGAGTATAGTTCCTATCCTAAGCTTGTCCGCGCGTTTCATGTTGAAATAATCAATATTTGTCAAAATATGATAAATAAATATTAATTTCTGTGATCTGTGTCCTCTCACAGGTTCACAGCGTTACAATAGCCAATACCAGTAGAAATAACGTGGATTTCAAAAAACTAGAAACCGGTGCTTCGAGCTCGGACAATTTATCCACGGGAGTCTCCCTGGTTATCTATTTCTCCATTTGCCGACATGAAACTGCAACTTCGCGACTATTATTAAATGTTTTGATCGGAAACTTGCATCTCAAGTCTCCTGGAACGCAGCTCATGAATTTTCTGCGATTTTTTAAAATCATACGTCGTGGCTTCAAATACTGTAAATTTTGATTTTTATAACGTCCAAGTGGACAAATGCAAGGATTTCTGGTTTTTACAGAATTCAGGTTCATTCTTTTTTCATAGATAAATGGCCGCCATACTGCCTGGAGATCCGACAGTTTCCAGATGTCGACATTCTGCCATCTCACCTGTTTTAAAATCAGGAGCTATTCGCCCCAAACTAAGAGTTTCCTACTGCCGAGCCAGCGTCTTGGCGTCGAGCAGAATTTCGGGCGGTTTTCGGACGAATTTTGGCCCTAAAGATGCTCTGGTGCAGCGGAGCATCAGAGAATCTAGGTTTTACGGCGGAGTTTTCAGGTTCCGGCAGCTGCAAATCACTGCAAGTGGCTCCTGCGAGCAAGACAAGAATTCCAAAACCACTTCTAACGAAAACGTCGACGAGAACAGGTCGAGGAATGCGAATGCCACTTCCGGCAATTCGAATGGCCGTATTGAAGAAGCTGCTAGTAAGAATTCGTCGTCCCCTGCATCGCGCCCACCGCAGGAAAATCAAAGCAGGGGTTGGTGGAAAAATCGGAAGTGGAATTGGAGAGAAACCCTTGTAAACCACGCCCGGGAATTTGGCACTCTGTTCTTGCAACTGGTAGTGGTTTTGTTATTGATGCGTTTTTTGCGGCCTGGTATTCCGATGCCTGGTACGGAATCTAGGGTTTCTACGAGCTACGTCAGTGTTCCTTTCAGCGAGTTCTTGAGCAGAATTAACAATAACGAAGTTCAGAAAGTGGAGGTAGATGGAGTGCATTTTACGTTCCGTCTGAAACCAGAAGATATTAACCCTCCGGAAAATACAGTGGTTTTGGATCGCACTGCTAAGCGGGTATTGTATACCACAACGCGGCCGACCGATATGAAAACGCCTTATGAAAAGATGTTGGAAAACCAGGTGGAATTCGGCGCTCCTGATAAGCGGTCGGGCGGTTTTCTTAACTCTGCAATGGTATGTATGATTTATTTATTTTTTATTCAAATTAAAATACATAATTATAGTTACTATTTTCTAAGATAGAATACTCGGAGTAGAACCGTAGAAATAGCCATGGATATTTAGGAATTGATATACTGCTAAAAACCCATTCTTTTGTGAACCTTTCTGAAAGAATTCCTCTATGGCCACACTTCATCTAAATATTTTCATCGATATGTATTTTACCGTATGTATGTTTTCATCGATATGTATTTTACCGTATGTATGTTTTTTTAGATAGGCACCCAAGGTGATTTGAACCGGTTAATATCCCAAAGAGTGGCTTAACAGTATACCCATGCGCCGCAGATCCAAAGCCCCGTCAATCCAAATCCAACCGTAGATCCAAAGCGCCGTCCATCCAAATCCAAAGCCCGGTAGGGTATACCATCCAGAATCAGGAAATGGGAGATGGAATGAAAAATGTGGTCGAACTGAGAAATTGGGCATCTCGCGATTCGAGTACAAGAAACGTTTTAGGGGAAGGGTTTCTGCTCTAGAGTATTGAGGGGGTACCTAAGGGCCAAACATTTATTATTTATGCAAGAACAATGAATTAATGTTTTGGAAATGTGTCTTTTACAAACTCACAGCTGTTCTCCCGCTAAGTGGGTACATTATGAGGGGTGTTTTTATGCTGTCAAAAACCACCCAGGACTTGCACTTGGCTTCAGCCACTGACACTCGGTAGATTTTGAAACTGGGTCGCTCCGTTAATATAAGCCCAATCTCCTCTGCATTAAGGCTTATTGCTGTTTGCTTAGATATAGGAGCTGCAACGGCACTTCCATTTTGTATAACACGGCTGGTCGTAAGTACTCTTTTAGTCCAATTTACCCACCTTTGTGGTAATTTGTTCGTTATCCACCTTATCCCTGCTTGTAACAATAATAAAATTGTAACTATTCTTAATGATCTTTAAATTTAAAAACATATCATATTCGTTACCGAAAGTTCGTAAATCAATTCATATCCAGGTCATAAAGAAGTTCAAAATATGTAGAAAGGCCATTTCATTGGCCAAGACTTTGTATGTTTAAACGATTAATGCTGGGAAGATCTTTGGGTGATCCTATCTTACAGGCAATGATATGTAAGTGGCTTCCCAATAAAATAAAAGATCAAATTTTCACTCTATATATATGATTGATAGAGGAAATCTTCAAGAAAGTGGCAGGAATTGGGAAGGAGGCTATCATTAATTAATTATAGATTGCACAGTAAAGAAGATATAAAATGGGAGGGAAGGCAATCGGATTTCTGTGAATAAGCCCACTAGTGTATGCGTGATTGACAATGTTAATAGGAGAGCCTTGTTTCTACTAATAAATTTTCCTTTTGCTTTCTAGTAAATGTAGAAAGCTGTAAATGCGAAAGAGTCCACTAGTGGTGTTTGCTAATAAATTAATTTCCACTGTGAAAAATTGCTGTTGGGAGTGAATAGAATATGTGATGATGCGACTGATGGCATGGCAACCAGCTAGAAATACACAAACTGAGATATATTAACACCTATTTTTTTAATTCTTTGTGAAAGCCTTCACAGCGCAGATTGAGAACACAGTTACAGTTGCATCTAAAAGCCTGGGAAGATGACCAATAGATAAATGTCCCATCCCTGTTTTGGTTTTTCAAGAAAGGATGGATGTTTCTCGAAAATGGATTATTCCTTTAAGAAATGGGACAAGACAGCCAGAACAGCCGTTTCCATTCCCATCCCATTTCTGGGCTGTTTTAACAGGAAAGGAGGATGCCCCACCCCATTTCTAGGCCATTTTAATGAGAAACAGGGGTGTCCTCCTCTTTTTCTGGTTACTAGGTACTATATTGAAGAGGGCTTATCCATTATGGATTTACATTTATTTTATTTTATTTTATTTTTCTGACAATCCTATTGAAGGTAAAACGGTCTGTTAAAATTGGCAACTATGTCCTAACTCCATGTGGGTCATCTTATTAATGGAAGCTGATATTTTTCTTGGATCTCTCTCATCGAGAGGTGTAGGATTGATCTAAACATCATCCGATTCCGATAAGTATTCATGGAGATATGAATTTATTTGTGTTATGGGACAATTCGTCAAGGTCGACCAGCAACCAAATAAACCCCACTTGTGCTCAACGTTTTAGTATAAATAGAGGTGGCTTTCAAGTCATTTCAACACACTTTGGATCTCTTCCTCTCTACTTGTCTTTGGGTTTTAGTAGGAGGAGAGATTCTAAGGGATAACGCTGCTTTAATCTAGAGGGCAGAAGCCGGAACTGTCGGGAAAAGTAGGAAACTGCCGGGAAGAGCCAGAACAACGGGAACTACTGGGAAAAGTCGGAATTGCCGGAATTGCTAGGAAAAGCCGGAACTGTCAAGAACTGCCGGGAATTGCCGGAACTGCCGGGAAAAGCCGGAACTCCCGGAGTTGCTGGGAAAAGTTGGAACTGCTGGGAAAAGTCGAAATTCCCGGAATTGCCGAGAAAAGCCGGAACTGTCAGAATTGCCAGGAATAGCCGGAATTGTTGGAATTTCCAGGAATTGTCGGAATTGTTGGGAAAAGTCGGAACTCCCCGAACTACTGGGAAAAGCCGAAACTGCCAGGAAAAGTCGGAACTCCCGGAATTGCCGAGAAAAGCCGGAATTGCTGGAATTGCGGGAATAGCCGAAATTGTCAGAATTGCTAGGAACTGCCAGGAAAAGCTAGAATTGCTGGGAAAAGCCGGGAATAGCCGGCAATAGCTGGAATTGTCGGAACTGTCGGGAATAGCCGGAACTTCCAGGAATAGCCGGAACTGCCAGTAATAGCCGGAATTGCTAGAACTGTTGGAATTGTCGGGAACTGCTGGAACAACTGGGAACATCTGGAACTGCGGGTACTGCTGGAACTACTGGAACTGCCGCGAACGCTGACGCAGAGGGCAGAAGCCAGAACTGCTGAACTAGCATGCAACAACAAGCATGCAAAGGACAACAAGCATGCTAGGGACAACAAGCAAGCTAGGGACAACAAGCATGCAAAGGACAACAAGCAAGCTACAGACAACAAGCAAACGAGATGCAACTGGCACATAGGTCAGTATGGCAACATGGTGCATTAATGGCACATAATGCAGTACAGTAATGGGTACAATCATGATTAATGAAGCATGATGAAATGTAGCATAATGATGATGGGTGCAGCATGGTGCAGCGCGGTGAGGTGCAACATGATGACGAAAGCAGCACAACGATAGGTGAAGGAGTCACCTTGGAGAATCAGTTGAAGCAACATGTCTTCAACTTATCTCATGTATCATCTTCTTAGAGATGATCTATGCTCTTATCTAGACAAGTCAAAGTGTTGACTTCTGTTGTAAACATACTATCTCTCTCTCTGTTGAACTATTAAAGAACATATAAGAAGAATTGATCAAGGGTTTCCCCACATTGGGGTTTGGCCCTGGCTAGCAGCACATCTTGTGTTCTCTTGTCTTGGCTTGTCTTCTGCGATTTATGTTTATGTTCTATCTGCAGTTTACTTTAATGCTGATGTGATTGCTAATCTGGAAAAGATATTGAGCTAACTGTGAAAATTGAAATAAATATGCTCTAAGCATAGAACATACCTAAAATTAACATGGTATTAGAGCTGAGGTGAAGACAATGCCTAAGCAAGAGTGAAAGAACAATCATTGAAGACAATTGGGAAAGGACAAAAGGGTCAGTGGATTCCTCATTCCTCGTCAAATTCATCGAGGGTGAAGTTGAAGAGAGAATATTATCAGAATGGTGCAGCGGAAGTTTCTGATGGCCTACTTAAATATCACTTCATTGGGAAGTCTAGAACTAAGGGTGGAAGGAAAAACAGATGCCTTGGTTGCAATAAGTTCGGCCATTATGCGAAGGAGTGTCTGAATGGCAGAGACACATCTCTTGATGAAGATAACAATCATTTTAGGGACATCTTCAATGATCAAAGGAGTGACAGGTAATGCAGGTCATCAAGGAAATGGCTGACTGTTCAAAAAAAAAGAAGCAAGGAACCCCAGATATGAAGAATCAAATGTTGTTTTTGATAAAATAAAGAAGCGTTATCTTGTATTGGCCCTGTCCTTCAGATTCTTTGGGAATCTGGCTTATTGATTGTAGTGCTTCAAAGTACTTCATTGGATAGAAGGGTGCACTCTCTAATTTGTTAGAGATGGAAAGAATCGTGGGATTATACTTGGAGCCGATGCTACATATCCCGGAAAGGGTGTTACCCCTCAATTGAATGAGGGTAACTCGATTCATTTACAAAATCTCTTTTATGTACCTGATTGCAAGAAGAACCTGGTATCTATTTCAGCAATGGAAGTCAAAGGTTACGAGATGGCACTCATTGATGGAAAGGTACGTGTTTGAAAATAGAATTTTCAAAGATGTTTTTGAGTTAAGGGTTGTATCAAGTTGCAGGAGGTCCACTGGGGACCATATCCATTGACACATAACACCGGAGGTCTGTGAGTCAGATGGTGACAGGGATGCTGGAATTCAAAAAGAGCATGAAAGTACATGTTTGAGATGTACCGAAGGAAAATCTTACAAGGGGACCATTCCCCTCATGTAGCAGGTCCACAAGTTTGGAACAACCCAAGGGGTTTGAGATTGATGATCAGGAATCTCACATATGCAGGTGGAAGAAAGACCTCTATGACTTGAAGCAAAACTCCTTGGGTGTAGTATGAGAGGATTGACTTGAAGCAAAGCTGAGATTCACTAAGAGTGAAGCCGATCCAAACCATTGTTTGAAGGTTGTGGATGATAGACCTCTCATACCAGCGCCTTATGAGGACGACCTATTTCTGACAGGTGTAGATACTCTCATTTGTAGAAGTAAGAGGGAGTTGGATTCTAGATGTGGAATGGTAGACTGCAAGCCTGTGACTACCTCAAGGATCTTAACTTTTAGAAGTTATATGGTAGTGATGTTGGACCAGATTTGGGAAATGCCTCTGAGTTTCATAAACTCATTTGCGTTGATGTTCTTGGTGAACTTCCGTCCGGACATATGTTATGCAGTTAGCATGGTGAGCTCATATTTGGTTGAGCCTCACTGGATTGGTGCCAAGAATCTTCTGAGATATCTTCGGGGCACAATCTCTCATGGATCGAGATACACTTTTGGAAATATGAAACTGCATGATTATTCGAACGTTGACTGGGCAGGCAGTGTGGAGGATCACTAGAGCACTTCTCAGTGCTAGTTCTCTTTGGATTTTGCTTCAATATCACGGATGAGCAGGAAGCAGAAGTCGGTTGCTATAAGCACTGCCAAGACCAAATACATAGCTACGAGTATGATCTTGTGTGAAGCTGCATGGTTGCAGAAGCTCTTAAGTGAGCTGTTTGTACATGTGATGAATACCACTGTGATTCTCTGTGACAACCAGAGGGGGGGTTTGATTATTGAGGAATCCCGTATTCGATGATTGCTCCAGCAGATAGACATCATATACTGCCTTATATGGGATATGGTAAGTTGATGAGCGAGGAGGCTCCATCGCATTGAGACTGATGTATAGGTCGTAGACATTTTGTCAAAGCCCCGGGGAAAGCTCAAACCTGTGACTTTCCCGAACGACTTGGAGTCGTTGAGAGACCTTCTTGTTGCATGCATGTTGCTTTGACAGCATGTTGCATGCATTGAGCTTTGACAGCTCTGGGGGCTTGGGGTACTTACTGGAGCAACATACGACCACAGGGTGACTCATCCTCCCCTGATGGTGCGCTATGTACAAGATGACAGGTTCAACCTTCCGCTGTGATACCCCATGGCGATTGTGGTACAGGATGATTAGTTCTCTTGTGGGCCGGGATGATTAGTTCTCCCGTGGCAACTGTGGAACTGGATGATTAGTTCTCTTGTGGGACGGGATGATTAGTTCTCCCGTGGCAACTGTAGAACATGATGATTAATTCTCCTGTGGGCCGAGATGATTAGTTCTCCCGTGGCAACTGTGAAACAGGATGATTAGTTCTCCTTTGGGTTGGGATGATTAGTTCTCCTGTGGCAACTGTGGGGTAGGATGATTCGTTCTCCTGTGGACAGGATGTTTAGTTCTCCTGTCGAGGCATCCTAGCCATGTGTCTGGGACTCATGGGAAGTACCTCTCATCTGATCA
Organism: Pinus taeda; assembly: GCA_000404065.3. Classification (NCBI taxonomy): domain Eukaryota; kingdom Viridiplantae; phylum Streptophyta; class Pinopsida; order Pinales; family Pinaceae; genus Pinus; species Pinus taeda. The sequence goes on from APFE031201471.1 coordinate 17,772, forward strand.
ATGAGCAGGGAAATGGGGTTAGGGACCATAGTAGTACTATTGATGTATCTACCGTACTCCCTATGCTAGGATGATCTCCATTGATCTGGGATCAATGAAACTGATCTGGGATCAGTATGAGTGGTTTGAGACACTCTCTTGTGATATTGATTTGGGATCAATAAAATTGACTTCGGGCCATTAAGAGTGATGTGACACACTCTCTTAAGATGAAATTGACTTCAGGTCAGTAGAGAATGGTATGAGACATTCTCGATCAATTCTTCTTCTTCATGGTTCAACAGAGCTTAGCAGAGCAGAGCAGTGCAGGGCACTGATGGCAGAGATAGTACAGTCAGACATATGGATCAGCGGATGGAGTTCTCCCTAGTTGAGAGGGAGTGTTAAAATTGGCAACTAAGGCCAAACTTCACGTGGGTCATCTTCTTAATGGAAGCTGATATTTTTCATGGATCCCTCTCATCGAAAGGTGTAGGATTGATCTAAAGATCATCCGATTTAGATAAGTATTCATGCAGATATGAATTTATTTGTGTTATGGGACAATTCGTCAAGGTTGGCCAGCAACCAAATAAACCCCACTTGTGCTCAACGTTTTAGTATAAATAGAGGTGGCCTTCAGGTCATTTCAACACACTTGGGATCTCTTTCTCTCTGCTTGTCTTTGGGTTTTAGTAGGAGGAGAGATCCTAAGGGATAATGCTGCCCTAATCCAGAGGGCAGACACTGGAATTGACGGGAAAAGCCGGAAACTGTTGGAATTGTCGGGAAAAGCTGGAATTGCCAGGAAAAGTTGGAACTGCCGGGAAAAGTTGGAACTGCTGGGAAAAGTTGGAACTGCCGAGAAAAGTTGGAATTGCCGGGAAAAGCCGGAACTGTAGGGAAAAGCCATAACTGCTGGGAAAAGCCGAAACTGCCGGGAAAAGCCGAAATTGCCAGAACTGTCGGGAACTGCCGAAACTGTCAGGAAAGGCCGGAACTACCTGGAAAATTCGGAACTACCAGAATTACCGGAATTGCCGTGAAAAGCCGGAACTGTTGGAATTGCCGGGAATAGTCGGAATTGTTGGAATTGCCGAGAAAAGCTGGAACTATCGAGAATAGCCGAAATTGCCAGAACTGTTGGGAATAATCGGAATTGTCGGAACTGCCGGGAACAACCGGAATTGCCGGAACAGCTGGGAAAGCTGAAGCAGAGGGCAGAAGTCGGAACTGCTGGGAAGTGCCGGACAAGCATGCAACAACAAGCATGCTAGGGACAACAAGCAAGCTAGGGGCAACAAGCAAGCAAGATGCAACCAGCACATAAGTCAGTATGGCCACATGGTGCAGCGATGGCACATAATGCGGTACAGTGATGGGTACAATCATGATTAATGAAGCATGATGAGATGCAACATAGTGATGATGGGTGCAGCATGGTGTAGCATGGTGAGGTGCAGCATGATGACGAAATGCAACACAACGATAGGTGAAGGAGTCACCTTGGATCTCATGTATCATCTTCTTAGAGATGATCTATGCTCTTATCTAGATAAGTCAAAGTGTTGACTTCCATTGTAAATGTACTATCTCTCTCGCTCTCTCTACTGAACTTTGAAGAACATATAAGAAGAATTGATCAAGGGTTTCCCCACATTGGGGTTTCTCCCTGGCTAGCGCCACATCTTGTGTCCTCTTGTCTTGGCTTGTCTTTTGCGATTTATGTTTATGTTCTATCTGCAGTTTACTTTAATTTTGATGTGATTGCCAATCTGGAAAAGATATTGAGCTAACTATGAAAATTGAAATAAATATGCTCTAAGCATAGAATATACCTAAAATTAACACAGTCTCTGTAGAAACTTGAAGCTTTGTCCTGTCACTTACAGGAATAGAACCTGGTTGCAAAGGATAATACACCATCACACAAATACTCAGGTTATACCCAATGAACAACATATATTGTATTGTTTTATAAAATTTTCTATTTACTTTATTTTTCCTTAGAGAGGAGATGCCCTATGTACTCCTTACTTTGCCACTTTTATTCGTTGAATTATGAAGTCTCATTGACCTGTTTGGTCATTAGTCCACATTGATAAGCTTTCTTTATTTATTGGACTCCCACAATCGTTTTTCCATTTGACAATGATTGGCTGCACTCTAAGATTTCTTTAACTTGCAATTAGAGGTTGTCTTATGCAGGCTATGGCATTTGCTTTGTCAATTATCGTCTATAAAACTCCATGTGTGTTGGATATGAAGCATGTGGTCTAACATCATATTTTGAAGTTTGCAATTCCACATGCTAAGTTCCATTTCTCCTTGCTGTTGGGGCATGAGGGTGTGAACTGAGTCAACAGTGAAAGTGAAACTATTATGTTACTATAATGTGAAAGTGAAATTATTATTATATTATTAATTTTTTGAAAAAACTAATATCACTAGGATAGATGCGGTTGTCATCTTGCTCAAAATTACATAGAATGACAACATTATATCAAAATAGCCTGTCCCCTACCAACCCATTCAAGTATGACAAGTGCATGAGATCTAGTTTACACATGGAGCTTTGTTCTTTTCTTAAGATAATAAGATGTGCAGAACATTGTTTTATTATAGAATCTTAAATTGAGACTTGCTGAAAGTGACATTACTTTTTCTATAAGCTAGGCATCCATGCTATGTTTTAATTAACCAGAAAGATACATTTTCATGTCTACTGGCTTGCCACTGGGGAAATCTGACCTGTAACACAAGTGCATAGCTTTTGTCTATATTATCAATTTATCAAAAGTAACAGTGGAACAAGTTCAGGAGAGCAGCTACTACATAGCCTATATATGTATCTAGCCTGAGTAGCAGATTCACTACTTAATGGAAGTTAAACAAAAAACTTCAATCTGAACATGTTAACCCAAGGGAGAGTCCACTCGAATTGCCTCTGGATTCTCTGCTTCTTCCTTAGAGGTTAGGAAATCCAGGTCCACAATCTTTCTAGCCAGCAAAGACAGCGTGTTGTCTAGTATTTTTTTGATTTGTAGTTGAAGGGCATCAATGCAGAGAAGAATCTCCTGTTGAGCTTCACTTCTGTCCACTAGCATCTTTCCCATAGTTGTCTTTACCTTCTAATAAAGACCAACTGTTTGGAGATATTTGTTACAACGACATCGATTGGTATTGTTGTCAATGACTTAATGACCCATTGCCCCATATTTTCTTCAATCTCTTCATCCTAGATATAGATAGATTGCCTCTCCACCTTGGACTTTGTTTCTATAATATTGATTTCATCCCTGGTTGCCTATGGAGTCTATTCTAGTGTTCCAGAGGGACGCATCCCTTAGGGTGGGGTGTGCGCACCCCATGTTTCCCTTGCAGCCGGGAAGGGGGGGACGCTTGGGGAAATGTTTCCCCATGTCCCTCTTTTGGAGAAACTCGAGGAGACACAAGGGGAAACGTTTCCCCAATATGGGGGACACATTTCCCAAAAGGGGTGCCCACCTCAAAATGGGCTAGGCATTCTCCGTTAGTTTTGCTTGAAAACAAAAATTCGAGTGGAGAAGCCTAATATTCAACCTTAGGGCCCTACTAATGCTATGTAATTAATGGTAATGTTAAATTCTTAAAGTAAAAGTGATATTCTCCTTATTTCTCATTTTCATCCTTTTACTTAAATTTTTAACATCATCATTAATTGACTCAAGATGTTTGAGAGTAATTTTGGCCTCATTGGATTTCATATGGAGAAAGTAGAATTCTAGATCCCAAAGTTTCCATTAGATTCTATCATGTATTGGGGTCTAGAACTAGCATTTAATCAAGAGCGCCAATCCCTCTTTGTACCTCACTGTTGGTGGCATTGATTATTGAACTCCCCTATCATGACCCTAGTAAAATTTTACCCGTCACTCGAACAAAATCTCTTCTAGACATGTTAAGTTTTTTCTTATCTTATTTTGATGTTTCAATGGTGATATTAATGATGAGGATCCCAATATATGCAATGGTTTGATGATATGTAGGTATTTGTTGTAGCATGATCTTTTTGGACTATAGAGGCCATCTAGAGCCTCTTTGTTGATGTATTTTTGGTTCAAATATGGATTGAACTCAACGCTATTTTGTTTATATTCACCTTTGTTATATATATATGAGAAACTTTGCATATTTGTGTATAATGGTTTGGATTCATATGGATACACATAAATACTTATGCATTTTTTTTTGAAATTTGAATATTTATGTATTTTTTGGCCAACCAATTGTTTGGTCTGGTATTTTTTCCAATTCCCAGTTTTGGGGTCAACCGATTCATTCACTGATCTGGTTGTAATAACTTTGGTTCATTATCCATTGTTCATTTTAATTTTTAACTTTTGATTCTTCGCTCGAGATACCAATGACCTTGGACCAAGTCTTTGATTCGTCACTTTTTTGAGTTTGAATTTCAATTTACTATTCCAGTCTTCAGACTTTAGTATTTACTATGTTGTTTAGTACCAATAAGTACCAATAAGATTATAGAATAATGAATGATGAATTTAAATCAATATATACAATGTTTTACTATTTCTATTTCATTGACTCATTGATGTATGAATTAATTATTTGATTATTGAATTTGAATTTGAATTATTATATATATATATATTATATATATATATATATTACCCAAATGTCCCCTCACCCCCCTAAATTTTTGGGGGTGCTCCCACACATTCCCTTATGCATCTCTCCATTCTTGCGCCCCCTGTCTCAGAAACTTGGTGGAACATTAGCTTATTCCCAGTAGATAGTTGTTGAGTTCCTAGTAGATAGCCGTTGAGTTCTTTGCATTCTGCTATGCCTATTTGTAAATGATCCCTATGACCATGATGACTGTGGCGACATTGACCAGTTCCAAGCTATGGCACGATGGAAGGCAACCACACAATGCGAGTGAAGTAATAAATATGGCTAGGGGGAAGGAAGCTATTGAGGATTAAGTAACACACTGGACTTCAACATATACAAATAGAGTGCAAACAAGGGTGGTCGACAAAGGCAATTGACCCGATGAAGGAGGGGGCGGGAAGAAACTAGGATGGTGGGCTGATGTTCCTAGACTAGTGATAGAGAGACCAAGAATGAAGCCAAAACAAGGAAATTAACAAGAGCAGATCGATAATTTCTGCTTACCCAAAATTGTGAGGGCCTTAGAGGGCAATACTAGACATCATGGTTCTTTATGCATTAGAAACCAACAACCTTGTTTAATGCCATTGTGGATGAGTGAGAATGACACCTAGAAAAGCCAGTTTCTAAAAGAAAGCTATCCATTTTGGCATACCAAGCTCGAGGGGCTTGCTTGAGACCATAAAGGGATTTCTTAAGCCGACATACAAGGCTGGAGTCTATTTGTATAAAGCCAGTAGGTTGTTCCATATAGATTTTTTCATGCAAGTTCCCATGTAAGAAGGCAGATTTAACATCCATCTGATGGACTTCCCATTTGAAAGAGGCAACAAGGGAGAGAACAAGGCGGATAGAGTTCATTTTGGCAACAGGGGAGAAGGTTTCAGTATAGTCAATGCCTTCTACTTGTGAAAAACCCTTAGCAACAAGACGAGCTTTATGTTTATCAACTTTTCCATCTGGTCCATACTTGGTTCTGTAAACCCATTTGCATCTCACAAGTTTTCGTCCCTTTGGTAGAGGAACAAGATCCCATGTATCATTTTCCAATAATGAACGATATTCTTCATTCATAGCTACGTCCCAATATGGATGGCCTGAAGCTTCTGCAAAGGTGTCAGGATCACAATTAGCTGAAGCTTGAGCCAATAAAGAAGAGGCTCTATCGAATTGAGAACGTGTACGTCGCTGATCTGTAGGATCACTGGCAAGAGCACCTGCTGCATCCCGAGTAGCACGGACCCATTTTGGAAGCTAAGGAGCTGAAGGAGGATCCTGAGAAGGTGGGAGAGGATTGTCATCCTCGCTGTCATCATCTGAAGAAGAAATATTGACAGAAGTAGAAGGGATAGAGAGAGGTGGCACATCCACTGAATTAGGCTCGTAGGCCGATATATTTTCAGAAAACTTTACATCTCTTCTAATGTTAACATTTTTGGACTTAAATGGAATAAGTCTGTATCCTTTGACATCTTCAGAATATCCAACAAAAATAGATTTTTCATTCTTAGGTTCTAAAGCTTTATGTTTCTCATCTGGAATATGGACCCATGCTTCACTTCCAAAAACATGAAAGTGACTTACATTTGGTCTAATTGAGCTCCATGCTTCTCTTGGAGTGATATTCTTTAAAGCCTTTGTAGGAGTGCGATTTATTATGTAATTTGCATAGTTAATTGCTTCTGCCCAAAAATTAAGACTAAGTCCTTTAGATTGAAGCATACAATTAGCCATTTTCTTTAAGGTGCGATTCTTCCTTTCAACTACACCATTTTGTTGTGGAGTATATGGAACAATATGTTGCATTTGAATTCCATTCTTAGTGCAAAAGTTGATGAATTTGTTGTTAACATATTATCAAATCTTAGCTTAAGAATTTGATGTCCAGATTGTTTTTCAACAAAGGCCTTAAAGGCCAAGAACATGTTAAATATTTCACTCTCGAGTTTTAAGAAGTATACCCAAGTGCGTCTGGAGAAATCATCAATGAAAGTTAAGATATACTTGTAGCCAGAGAATGAAACAACTAGAAGTGGACCACATAAATCACTATGCACAAGCTATAAAGGGTCTGAGGCATGCTAAGAGGCACATTTTACAAAACTATCCCGATGATGTTTTCTGAGTACACATCTGGAACAAACACCATCTCTACAAGATACCATTGGAAGACCTGTCACCATATTTTCTTTACATAGATTCTGAAGGGAGCGATAGTTTAAGTGACCAAATCGCTCATGTCAAAATTTGCTCACTTCATCATTATGAGCAACAAATACCGAGGGAAGATTTGATGACCCAAAGTTGTTAAACTTATACAACCTTGTAGAATCATCAGCAATGCCAGTAGCTAAAATTTGTCTAGTATCTCTTAGGTCCTGAATTACAACATCATGAGGTGAAAATTCAACAATTTTACCTTCACCTGAATGAGTTATCTGATATACAGATAGAAGGTTGCAGGATAAAGTTGGAACACATAATACATCATTAAATTGACTGTTGTCTATATGAACAGTTCCAATCCCTATAACACTATGAGATCTATCATCACCAACGTATATATTTTTGGTGTTACAATTATTTAAAGAATCAATGAGCCACTCATGAGAATTAGAAGAAGAAGATACATTTAGTGCATATCCAGACCGAGATGTTTGACAACCACATGCAAAAAGTGCTATTCCTGAAGTTGAAGTTGAAGAGTGCTCCAAATGGATGTTATGCTTCTTCATTGCTGCTTCCATCTTCTTAAAGTATTTGGATTCTAAGTGGCCATCTCGATGACAAAAGTGGCAATGTCTATCAATCTTCTTCCCTTTGTTTTTATTGCCTTGTCATTTTGTTGAAATGATTTTTCATTTTGAGGCTGAAATTGATTGGGACCCTTGTTTGGTTTAGGGCCATTTTTTTTAGGATACAACTTATTAGGATTCTTTGAATTTGGTTGCTGTTGGGTAGCTAAGGCTTTCTTAGAAGAGTTTCCAAGATTAATAAGACCAAGGTGTAAGAGTTTTTCTTGTTCTCTTATTAAAGAATCACAAAAGGAATCAAAGGAAGGGACTTGTAGTCTTGTCCTTGAGAAATGAAGGCTTCTCTTGTAGAATGGAAGGTGGAAACAAACACAGAGTAGGCTGGTCCCAACTTAGTAAGAATGGAATAGATAAGGTTACCATCTTATTTCTTAACTTTAACACCTTCCAAGAAAGTCTATGGGTCTTGAACTTGAACAAAAAATCTTTAATGGAAGAAAAATTATTGGGGTCCAATGTAAGCAACTCATTTTCGAATTGATAGGCTCTAAGTTCATTTTTAATTCCAAAAACTTTAGTGATCTGTTTCATTGCTTCAGGAGGAGTATCAAGTTTTGCGATATGGAATCTAAGGTCTGGAGAAATAGACATCCCTATCAACCCACGTGCTTGATCTTGCCTATTTTCTCATTTGGCTGCCTTATCTTCATCTTTCGGTTTGGTTTCTTGGCTTGAGGCTATTCTGTAAAGACCTTTATTTCTAAGTAAATCCAAAATGTAGGACCACCATTGGAAGTAGTTGGTGCTGTCAAGAATAACTTAGCATGGACTTTCTATTTTAATAGAAACTGAAGCTATAGATGCTGAAACTAAGTGTTCTAATGGAAAGATCTCGAAAAATTAGTCTGATTAAAAGAAAAGGGCTTTCAGATGAAGAAGTTATGGCTTTTTGAAGAAAAGTTGTTGAAGATGCCGACGAAGTGCAGGAATGTGCGGAAATGAATGATAATGTTATATTTAAAAAAATTCCGTCCCATTTAAAACTTAATCTAATTAGTTCAACAAAGAGAAAGACTTGAACTCAAGACCTCTATTCTCATGAAGTAACTTTGGACCAAGTGAGCTAGATTAAAAGGTTAGTAATTTTTGGAAAAGAGGAAGGTTTTTTTTTTTAGTCACTGAAGCTTTGGGGTGCGTGTTTACTTGAGAAAACTCCTTTTTTTTGCTTGCAAAAGAAAATCCACAAAACCCAAAACGGACATACAAAAAAAAAACCTTATGGTTTGAAGTTAGCTTTACCCGTAAAACTAACAATTTTCCTCAATGTTTCTGATTTTCCGAGATCACACTATGGCGCGACGGAAAAGAGCATACGCATGAGAAAAAACTTCCTTTCTGTTTCTGATTTGCCCAGATCACATAGAGTCGCGGGGCAAAGAGCATACACAGAAATGAAAGGTGTAGATCCGGTAATAATAAACAAAGAGATAAATAAACCGAAATAAACATAGAGAAAATAACTAGAAATTGCAAATAAACACTGTATACTTCCAAATCTTAAAAATGACGTAGCTAAGGCTACCATAAATCTTTTCGCGTGAAACGAAAGCGGTTCCTTACTGGAACCGATGCTCCTAACACAATAGAGCAATCCTCTCGGCCCAAAAGCAGTCAGAAACAGTAGATCTAGGAAATGGCAGTCGGATGCAGTTCTACCGACTTCAGATTTGGATCACCAATGGATGCGGCTCTCAAATTGCTCTGATACCATGTAGGAATTTACAGGGTAAGTTCCTCAGACAGAACACCAGAGGACACCGCTTTCAAACAGATCACAGATCAATTCACCAGTATTGTTGACGTGGTTAAAACCCTCAAAGAGGGAAACAATCCACAACTTGAGCCAACGCGGCCACTTTAGGAAATTTATTAATAAAAGAATGAAAATTTACGTAAACTTCTCTCATGAATGGTTACTCTACAAATGACCCTCCATGCTCTTTAAATAGAGATCATGGACCAATCAGGTGTTAAGCCACGGATCAAGTGTCGGTAATACCGAGGAGAGAATGAACTGTCAGATCACTACATATCGTGACAGTCTGATTGTAAGTTACAAAAGTACATAGTAAAGAAACACACTTTACCTAATTCTACATTAGACCAAGTTATATTTAACTATTTCCTATGTGTCGGAATATCCTAACATACACGGATTCAGATCGGGCAGGTTATGCTTCAGATAGGAAGAGTGCTTCTAGGGGTTGTTTTGGGCTGGGTTGGGTACGACAGTTGTGTCGTGGATCAGCCGGAAACAACAGTCAATTGCATTGAGTTCAGCTGAGGCAGAGTATATGGCTGCTAGTATGGCTAGTTGTGAGTCCATATGGCTTCACAAGATGTTGTTTGGTCTATTTGGTCAGGCATTGAGACCTTCAGTAATTTATTGTGATAATTAGAGTTGCATAAAACTCATGGAGAATCCAGTTTTTCATGACAAATCAAAGCATATTGAGATCAAGTATCACTTCATTAGAGACTATGTCCAAAAGGGAGCTGTCAAGCTTGAGTACATTTCCACAAATGAGCAGGTAGCGGACATTTTCACCAAAGCCTTACCATGGGGCAAGCATGCCTACTTCAAAGACAAGATGGGAGTGGTGAGGAACACTTTCCTCGGTAAGAGGGAGTGTTAAAATTTGGGTACTAGAGGACAAGTGGTTCCCTAAGGCTTTGATCTTTGGCCTAGGGAAAAGCGTCCAAATTTATTTGTACTTTTCTCCTAAATTGACTTTATAAGTGGTAAAGTCAATTTAATTTAAAAGTGATTTTATTAAACTCAATGAATAATTAGAAAGTGAAAATATGACTATGGAAATAAAAGGCTAAGTCGGTCTTTATTTAAGTGGGTGAGTTAAAGAATAGAGTGAGAATTAAATGCACATTTATTCTCATTTCTAGATCTAAGTGAATCTCAGCCATTAGATCTTAGGGTAACCCAAAAGGTCATTTAGAGAATAAAAGGAGAAGAGGAGGAAAAGATCATTCATTCTTTCATGAGCATTTGAGAGAAAGAGAAAATTTCTGAGCAGTGAGGAAGTGAAGGAGAGCAACAAGAATACATTTTAACAAATCTATACAACAACATTTATTGGCATGCATCCCAAGGCAAAACCGTACATCAGGAGAAAGGCATAGAAATCGAGGAAGAGGGATAGCAGCAAGGGCACGAATTTTGAGGCAGATTTGGGCACGAATTTCAAGGCAGCCGTACTGTTGAAATCTTTACGGTCTGTACAACAAGTTCTGGCCAAATTTTCAAGGCAGGCCGTACAACATTTAATGTTGTTTTATTGCTGTAAAAATCTTTGTTTTGGGTTTTTGCTGATTGGCACGATTTTTGAGGTGGAGTTCAAGCACGAAAATCGAGATAAGTTGTAATTTGTGGTTGCTGGAATTTTTACTGTATATTTCAGCTTCTCTGTGAAAGCATTTTCAAAAATAAAGAAGAGCTCTCAAACTGGTTTTCCCCAAGAGTTGTAGGGGGGTTTTCCAGGGTCACATTGACCAAAAATCACTATGTTATTTTCTGTGTGTGGCTGTCATAATTTTGCTGTGTTTTATTTCTGCAATTTCAGCAGTTGTGAAATCTCTAAATTTGTCTTTTCAGAAAATATTGTCATTTCTAAATTTTAGAATTTTTTTATCATGCCTCGATTTAAAACTATATGCATGGAGTGATAAGGAAAATTGATATCTGGAGTGGGGGTTGAAATTTCTTCATTAGTAAACCTTGTTGCACTTGCTTTAGAGGATAAACCTTTGATGAGACCCTTTTCCTATGATGGTTTCTTTCTTTTCTTCACCAATCAACTAACTTGTATGACTATAATAGGAGGGTTGTTATGACAGCAGAGGCAACCTCCTTTTCCCTCGCATGTGTGACTGTAATGGGCCTTAAACCAACCCTCTTACCTTCGCTTTTCTTCCTTGATCCTTGGCGAGAGAGTGGTCTTGTAGGCTTGGTTTGAACCGTAAACAATGAGATATGGTGCGCTGTTAGTGACTGTTGTCATAACCGCAGGCAACCTTCCTTATCCTTGCACGTGTGGTTGTAGCGGCCCTAGAAATAGTCTCCTTAACTTTGGTTATATACTCTTCTTTCTTGCTGCCCTTGGAGACCCTATAGACTTCCCTTTAGCTTCCTTCCTCGGCTTATCTCTTTGCTGATTTCAGAGCTTGAATGAATGCGTTATAGAGGAGTGGACAACCTCTATATATAGAGGATTGTCCCTCTATTTAGGTCGACTTGTCAACTTGTTTGTAGGTCGACTTGAGGACTGCTCTTATGCTTCAGATTTCATCTTTTTAGGATGTCGTAGCTTGGAGGATGCTTGTGACTTTGCTTGGAGGTATTCTCTTGACCATAATACATATACATACAAGGTATAACATGCCCTTAAGGTCTTCAACTTATTCTTTTGACTATTTGACTCACCTATTTGCTTGGAGGATGCTTGTGACTTTGCTTGGAGGTATTCTCTCGACCATAATACATATACATACAAGGTATAACATGCCCTTAAGGTCTTCAACTTATTTTTTTGACTATTTGACTCACCTATAGCACTTTAAATAGTGCTAGACCTATTTCAATGAGCAAGAAATTCATTGACATTATTATAAAAATAATATTTCTTTTCTTGAATAAATACAAATATCAAAAGTACATTTATGAAGACCGAACCTAGTTACATTTCCTTCAACAACTAGGTGGCTCTTCATCATGACATCATTCTGTAGGTATCAACATTCTGCATTCATGTTGACACATCTCCCAAAGATATCCATTGTCAAGGGTCTACATCTTTTCCATCAAAGTCTTCATATCTCTTTGGGAGATTTTCTAGTCAAGTCTTCTTGATCTTTTGGATGTTGATTGCCTTCATCAGGGTTGCATATCTCACGATCTTTTCTTTCCTTAGGTGCCTTTTAATCAGAGTTTCTTAGTTGTGATCAGTCACCTCATACTTCATATGAGGACATATTATGTTGATTTCATCTAGTGTGTCTTGTGTCTTCATGCATTCTTTCAGAGGAGGAGATCGTTTTTCTCTTGATCATGTTTCTCAAGATAGAAGTGATGATCTATGTTCCCTGCAACTGTATGACATGTCATTTTAATATTAAACACAAGGATACATACCTTATTTTTACTTTCAGGCCATCGAGGCTTCTTCCAACAACTTCCTTGATTGAAGAGATCTTCAATCTCTTGATCTGCTTCACGCCATCATATCATCATCTCATGGATTTCATAAGTTGGAGCTCTTGTTGAAACACTTGCTTCCTCTCTAGATTAGTGAACTCTACGATGAGGATTCTATCAGAGAATTTTGAGGATCTTGTATTTCCTCAACTGGTAGATGTTTCTGTTTTGATGTATGATGAGCCTTGTCATACATGACTTCTTTCTTTTCTTCAATGTCCACTAAGGTTCATAAGAGCTATATCCTTCATGTTTTGTCTATCATGGATTTTGTCCTTCATGATTCCCATGGAGATGTCACGAGTTCTTGTTTCTAATGATTCCATGATGCCACTATGCATTTTATCATCATTGGCATATCTTATAACATAAGCTTATGATAAGACCCTTTTGTGAGGGATACCATCTTCCTCATGAGAGATTTGTTACTCTCTCTTTCCATGGCCCTTTCCATTAACTTCTTCCATTTGTCCGGTGATATGAGCTTCCATCATTTTAGCTATACCTATTCTGCCTTGATTGAGGACCAAACTTCCCTTTCATTTCTGCATGTGATTTAGTTCTTTACCCATTCAATACTTTTGTCATCAACTTGTCTTTCTCTATTTATCATAGAGATCATAAGTTGTCGAATGAAGTAACCTTCTTATCCCATGGATATTTGTTACCTTGCTTACCTATTATGGTTATCTTCCTTTCTAGGTATTGTAGATGGAAGATATCCTACAGTCTTTGATACCCTTTACTTTCATGTAGATCAGATTGCATTTTCAGAGAATGAGTTTATCATCTATATCACTTCGATGTCTCCAATTTTGCTATGTGAGGGGATCTTTCAGAAATATCCCTTTTTATAAATTCAGAGGAGACCTTTTGATGACTTAAGCTACTTAGAGGACTATGTCTATCCTCCTTCTTCATGCAAGGAATCTTGATGACTCATCCAATTCATAGATGTCCTTGCAATCATGAAGTCATTTTATCCAAAATTGAATATAGAATGAAAAGATACTTGTCATGTGAAGATGAAATCTTCACCTTGATGCTTTCTTGAATGATCTCCTTCAATGAGATTCTTGCTTGAGCTGCCTGGTATAATTGAGTTCCAAGATTTTTCTTGAGACTTCCTTGCCTTGTTCAACACCAAACACTACTGCTTTTATAATATGTTGAGATTACTTGATTCCTTGTGAGGGTATGAAATCGAAATCAAGAATTTGAGAGTACTACCATGAATCATGATGCCCATCCAAGAAGTGGCATTTTGTTCTCTTGTTGTAGTGATATTACTGTGATATATGATGTGATTGTATATCCTTGTAACCTTGTTGTAGCGTTCCTTGATGGAGTAGAATCTTGTAGATCCTTTCTTGAGTTGACTAGCATGAACAAAGATTTCCTTTGAGACCTTCAATACCAAGCACCGACACTGCTTCAGACTATAAGTTATTGAGATTTCTGTGGTATGACTTAGGTTGTAATGACAACCATTCTTGAGGTTAGCACCTTAGCTCTGATACCATGTTGAAGAATCTAGGGCAGTTAGAGTTGATTAGATTCTTCTTAGCATGATAACTATTTGTGAGTTGTTTTTAATTTTTCTTCTTATACCAATTTTCACTTATTATTATTAGAGTGTGTCTTCTTTAGTTCATCAAATAGCTACAAAAACAAAGAGACAAGAACACAAGATGTTGGCATCCTGGTAGGGCCAAAACCTCTCCCTCTTGGAGAGGGAAACCCACACAAAATTCTTCTTATAGAGATTTCAATTGACGAATACCAAGACCGTGATTCTTGACCTACTAGGCCACTCCAAGACCATAACACCAATCCTCTTCTTTGTCACTGATGAGATCATCATCATCATTGTTGTACCATGACTGCTTTTTCAGCTAGATCATTGCTGCACCTTCATTGAGATCTTGATGCACCAATGCTTTACCTTCACCGAGGACCTTGTCTCATCAATGAGATCTATATATATATATACACACAACTGTACCGACATCTTCATCTTCGTTAGTATCATGACTGTTGTCATAATCATAATGATGACTTTGTCTAGATATATATACCGCACCGAGATTCTTCCTCTATCATGAATGTCGAGGTCATGATCACATTTTCTTCTGCACTATAACCTTCACCGAGATTGTAGCCCTGTTCTTCTTGTACCAAGGTCCACTACAATTATGTCGAGACTATATCACAATGACCCTTTAGCTAGACTGAAACTGCAATGAAGTATGCAAGGAGATCACTGAGCTTATCACCAAAATTCTGTTCCTTCCTATATCCATCCGAGATTGCAGACTTGTTCGAAAATCTGAGCTTCTGTGGTGACCCTTGCTGGGTATATATAGTTGTTGCATCTCCATAAATAAGCTGGCATGTCATTTTGAACTGTTGTGTCTCCACATATGAGTCGACATGTCATTAAATATATTCTTTGAGGCCGACATGACTACCTTCTTTCAACGTTTTGCTTGCAGACTTCTTTGAGCGTGTCTTGGAGGGCCTTTTAGACTAGTATATATTTACACATAGGCTCAAGAAGAGCTTCTTATACATGACTTTGACTCTTTGACTTTCCTAGACCTATGAAATGAGCAAAAAACTCATTCTTATTATTTACAAAAATAATACTTCTTTTTCTTAACAAGTACAAAGATCAAAATTACATTTGTAAATACTGAACCTAGTTACATTTTCTTCAACACTCCCTCTTAACTAGGGAGGTATTTATAATGGTACATGGTCATTCTCAATCTAAAGAATTTTTCATAAGAAGAATCAGATTGGTAACCCATCTGTTATAGCATCATAGTAACCAACATTGTTTATAACAAGGCTTTGACTAACAACTCTATCTCTCATAAGATCATAGCACAATGTTGGTGAGACCAATGATTTATAGACACCTTTATCATTGTCTCTCAAGGTACATACCCACCCGGGTGTTCACTGAGTATGACCTTCTAGGACTATTCTTATCTTGGGTTCCCAGTCCTCAAAGAATAGCGGTCCTCTTGCCTACTCTTATCTTGGATGCCCTACACATCCTCAAAAAGCATCGGATGCCAGATGATTACCCAATCCTCCATTCTTTCTTCCCAGGTGAAGCCAAAAATGTTGTGTCTATCATGTGTCTACATATCCATTCATGGCCTTCACCTAGACTTACGACTGTTAGTCCTTGTCTAATGCATGACACATGAAATAAAAGAACACAATTGCCACTCCTTTTTAATCGGGGGTGATCTAATCCAAGCTCCTTCTTGATCAGGGACTTGCCAGAGCTCCCTCTTAGCTAGGGAACCTTTTATACATCAACAACTTCTTCTTCGTGGGTCCTTCACCTACTTGATCAACTTCTCTTCTTGATGTCATGAAATTAGTTGAGCTTCTTTCTTGTAGGGCAATAACCATCGATCACTTTCCTCCTTAGTTCGTCATGTCATTCCTTTCTTCATGGAAAGTGGCTTTCTTCATATCTGAAACCTTCGTCATATGACTACTACTTTCTCATCATGCTTCTTCCATCATCACATGAATGCTAGTTGTACTTGTAAGTAGCCCCGCATGAACTTATCCAGATATTATTCAAAAAATCAAAATATATCATTAAATCAAATCACACCTTACTAGGTGGCTCTTCATCATGACATCTTTCTGTAGGTATCAGCATCCTGCATTCATGTTGACACATCTTCCAAAGATATCCATTGTCAAGGGTCTACATTTTTTCCATAAGAATCTTCATATCTTTTTAGGAGTTTTTCTAGTCATGTCTTCTTGATCTTTTGGACATTGATTGCCTTCGTCAGGGTTGCATATCTCAAGATCTCTTGCTTCCTTAGGTGCCTTTTAATCAGAGTTTCTTAGTTGTGATCAGCCACCTCATACTTCATATGAGGACATATTATGTTGATTTCATCTAGTGTGTCTTATGTCTTCTTGCATTCTTTCAGAGTAGGAGATCCTTATTCTTTTGATCATGTTTCTCAAGATAGAAGTGATGATCTATGTTCCTTGCAACCTTATGACATGTCATTATAATATTAAACACAAGCTTACATACCTTATTTTTACCTTCAGGTCATCGAGGCTTCTTCATATCATCATCTCATGGATTGCATAAGTTGGAGTTCTTGTTGAAACACTTGCTATGAAATGTCATTATGATATTAAACACAAGCATACATACCTGATTTTTACCTTCAGGTCATCGAGGCTTCTTCCAACAACTTCCTTGATTGAAGAGATCTTCAATCCCTTGATCTGCTTCATGTCATCATATCATTATCTGATGGATTTCATAAGTTGGAGTTCTTGTTGAAACACTTGCTTCCTCTCTAGATTAGTGAACCCTACGATGAGGATTCCATCAAAGAATTTTGAGGATCTTGTATATCCTCAACTGGTAGATGTTTCCCTTTTGGTGTATGATGAGCCTTGTCCTAGGTGTATGATGAGCTTTGTCCTAGATGACTTCTTCCTTTTCTTCAATGTCTACTAAGGTTCCTAAGAGCTATATCCTTCATGTTTTGTCTATCATGGATTTTGTCCTTCATGGTCCCAATGGAGATGTCACAAGTTCTTGTTTTTAATGCTTCCATGATGCCACGATGCATCTTATTATCATTTTCATATCTTATAGCATATGCTTATGATAGGACCCTTTTGTGAAGGATACCATCTTCCTCATGAGAAATTTGTTACTCCCTCTTTCCATGGCCCTTTCCTTCAACTTCCTCCATTTGTCTAGTGATATGAGCTTCCATCATTTTAGATATACATATTCTGCCTTGATTAAGGACCTGTTGTTGCACAAAGTGGCTAGGCACTGCGACAACGCTCAGAGTAAGGGTTATCATTCTTATCCTTACTCACTCTGTTTAGACACTCTCTTAGACAAGTCAAGGGGGGTAGTCCCTAATGTGAATGAATGAGGATAGCCTATGGAACACAGGCTCTAGGTGACTTAAGGTTCCATAGGCTCTAGGAGACTTAAAGATGAACAACTTGATGAATGTAAATGAGTCTTGGTTAACTGATATGGATAGATCCAATAAAATAAGACACAACCACAAGATAAAAATAATTTTAGACCAGTGCGCTTACATTCAATTAACCATAAACTAGATAGAAACAAGCTATCCAAAGCAATTTGTAAATGTGACAAAAGTGACGATCATGAACGATTAAATGTAAATGCTCAAAACTTTATCATGCAGGATATTCTAGCAATTAAATATCATGAAGAATTATAAAACTTAAGTAGTATATGATTCTAGAATTAAAATGCTTTTCTTCAATAACCCACCCAGATGTAGAAAAAATTATCTTTTTCCTATAGTCAATCTTTAGATATGATTCTAAAACATTAATTGCGCTTGACAATAGAGAAATCAATACCACAAAATTTAAAATTTTACACTTAACACAAAAAAGACACCAAGGAACTTTAGATTAGAATTTAGCTATCCCTTAGGTAAATTTTCAATGGTGCGAAGCTTATTGAAGCAAATTTAATGTGGCAAAAAAAAAAATTTAATGTGACCAAAGATAAAATATCAAAGACCTTAATTAAATTTAAAATTTTTAATTGTTGTAGGCTCACATTATATATATATATATATATTTTAAATGTGAAAGCTTAGATCTTCTTTTGATTCATTTTATTCGCAATTCAGTCACCAATTTTTTTTTTTTTTTTTTTTTTTTTTTTTTTTTGTTCTTTTTATTGTATTTTCTAATCTGTGTTTTTTAATTTTTATTGTATGTACCCCTAATTTTTAATTGTTGTAGGCCACATATATATATATATTTTTTTAGATGTGAAAGCTTAGATCTTCTTTTGATTCATTTTATTCGCAATTCAGTCACCAATTTATTTTTAATTTTTCGTTTTTTTTTTTTTCCCCTAATGTTTTAATTGAAATAAAAATAAAAGAAAGGAAATCAAAACAAAATAAAAAAAAAAGATGTAAAATCAAAACAAAACAAAAAAAATCAAATCAAAATAAAACAAATCGAAAAGTAGAAAAAAAATAAAATAAAATTGAATTAATCGAAAAACCTAAGCAGCCTAACCTAACCTGAAGTTTGTTTGTTTGTTTTTTTTAAATGAGATTGAAATAAACAAAAAGAAAAAGCAAAACCTAACTCATACTGAACAAAAGGAAATAAAAAATGAAATCGAAATCAGACTCCTCCACAAAACCTTGCAATCCTCCAAAGAAGCCTGGATTCCCACACAGTCTCTTTGATAAGGCACAGGACCTTGACATCACCACAGGCAGCCACAGTAAGGCTTGGATCTATTTCGAATTGATCATTGATTTTTTGGAAAGAGGCTCATATTTCTTGCAGGCAGATACAGACTCGAACCTAGCCGCCATCATATCCTCAGACCTGTGATTAGAATGGTCAACATAGAACCTCAGACCTTGTACTCAACACTCGGACCTTGTTTTACACTTGGAGTTAAGACCTGGTGCATAAATTACAATGGTTTGATTGGACCTCGGTGGAGCTTGGGTATTGCAGTCTCAGTGGAGCTTTGACATGTGGAGCATATACACGTTTAGGCCTCTACCTATTGCAACCTCGGATCTGTGTGATGAGTGTGAATATTTGGATGTTGAGACAGTGATGAACTTGAAGGCATAACTCTGAAGAGTGAAGTAAAAATCTGTGAGAAGTGAAGCATTAAGTGTTTTTGGAGCTACTGGACATGTGAAGCATTGAACAATGCAGAATCTTGTGAATATATTCGAGTAAGTAAATTATTCATTTTTATTAAGAAGACTGAAGGGTTGGTGCCCTAGGGGATGGAGCCTCTAAAAATCAGGTTGGAGCCTTGAGAAGAATAGGGTTAGAGCCTCACAAAAGTCAAAGTTGGTGCTTGGCAACAAGTTAGAGCTTGGAAGATTGAAGGGTTGGTGCGCTCAAACATCATTGTACTCAATTTGTTGTAAAAGAGGATTGGTGTCCTCACTTGTTTATAATAAAATCCTTATTATTTATTTTTCAGATTATAATTGTGAAGAATCTTAATTGGTAAACATAACAATTGAAAAGAAATACATATTCACCCCCTTCTCAATATTTCCAACAATTGGAATCAGAGCCAACTTCTTCATAATCAGTGTAACAGTGGGAAGAAGGATTCTTAAGTCACAATGAAGAATCAGAATTCAGGAAAAGTCCCCCAATTTGATGGAACAAACTTTGGGTTTTGGAAGCGTAGGATGACATTCTTTTTGATGTCTCTTGGACCCGAAGTATGGCAATCAGTTTTGGATGGGTACAAATCTCCACCTACTCAACCAGCAGATCAGGACGGTCAAAAAGTTTATATAGCAAATGCCAAAGCACTAAATTCCATAACAAGTGGAATTTCTAATTCAAAATTTACAAAAATTATGAACTGCCATTCTGCCAAGGAAATGTGGGACAAGCTTATTGCTATCTATGATTGGGACTCCAAGGTCCAAAAGGCAAAACTCCAAACCCATAGAAGACAATTTGAGAGTCTCAAGATGGATGATGAAGAAGTTATTACAGCCTTCTTTCTCTGAGTGGATGGAGTTGTCAACTCTCTCAAGGGCCTAGGAGAAAACATTGAAGAAAGGCCTAGGAGAAAACATTGAAGAAAGCATAGTTGTCCAAAAGGTTTTAAGATCACTTCCGGAACGATTTGACTCCAAGGTAAGTGCCATAGAAGAAAAAAAGGACTTGGACACTTTAAAGATGGATGAACTTCATGGGATTCTCGTTGCATATGAAATGAGAAAAGGAATCCCAAACTCCAAGGAAGCAACATTCAAGGCTTCAAAGTCATCAACGAAAGGGAAAAATTGTACTTATAGTAGTGATGACTCCGACATTGAATCTGAACTAGCACAATTTGTAAGGAAACTAAGGAAATTATCAAAGCTAAAAGGTAAGTTTCCTCTAATTTATGTTAAATGTGGAAGAATAGAATATTACGCTGCAAAATGTCCTCATAAGCGTGATAGTGATGATGAAGACGAATATAAAAAGAGGATGTTCAAGAAGAAAGGGTCTAATAAGAACTTTTTCTCCAAACAAGATGACTCCGATGTAGATGAATTCGTGATTACTAAGAAGAAATCAACTAAAAATACCTTTCTACACAAAAGAGATAATGATGAGTCCGATGATTGTGCTAGAAGTAGTGAAGTATTATCCATAGCATTTACAAATGATAATGATTTCGAACAAGATGATGAAGGAAATATGGATGAATTGCTAATGAGTGCCATTGAAGAAAATGAAAAATTACGAAAAAAAGTCATTTTTCTCAAAGTGGAAAAAGAAGAAGCAAAAATGAAGGAAGATTTCTTGAACAATAAACTAAAAGAAAGAGATGAAATTTACGAAAAACGTGAAGCTGAAGTTGTTTCTCTAATAAAGGAGTTGGATCAAGTTAAAAGGAGTTGGCAAAGCTCTCAAACTCTTGATAACGTCCTTAATACTCAAAGGTCTCAACATGACAAGTCTGGAGTTGGTTTCAAAGGAGAATCATCAAGTACAAAGGAGAATGTAAATGAAAAAATCCAAAGAAGTTATGTTGACATCCTTTGCAATCATCCAAAAGAGGAGAAGCCATCCCACAAAGAGCAAAGGTCCACCTTTAACAACCCAAGGAATGAAGGAAGGTTGTCTCCAAGGAAGAATACTAGATCAAGTCAAGGCTATCCGAACATATATCAAACTATATTTCTTGGTTATTGTTTCCATTGTAAAAACTTTGGTCATCAAGGTAAGAATTGCAAAGCTCATAAGGATAATGCTTCAAGATATAAGATCAATTATCAAACTAAGTTACGTAGCCTAAAGGAACAAGGACAAATCAAGACTTACAATTCATTTGATCCTTTGGCTAAGTATGATCTAGTTTGCTCAAAATGCAGTGATTTTGGCCATGATGCACAAAATTGCCCATTCAAAAGAGAAGAATTGAAGGAGGAGGATCCCACTATTGATAAATGTGGTCTAGCTTTATGTGCACATAGTGATGAAAATCATTGGTTTGTGGATAGTGGATGTTCAAGACACATGACAGGTGACCAAAAGAAATATATCTGATTAAATAAAAAGGATGGAAATGTATCCTTTGGAAGTGTGTCTGCTAAAATTGTCGAGAAAAGAACGATTTCTCTTGTTAATGGAAATGAAAAAGCACAAAATGTATTGCTGGTGGAAGGGCTCAAACACAATCTTCTAAATGTTAGTCAAATTTGTGACCAAGGACATAATGTTATCTTCAGTACTAAAGACTGTGAGATAAGGAAATCCTCTTTAGGAGAACTTGTGGGAAGAGGAGTAAGAACACCAAATAATTTATACATTTTGAGTAAAATTCAAGAAGATAAATGCTATATGAGCCGAGCAGATGAAAGCTGGTTATGGCACAAACGATTGAGACATCTAAACTTTGATAACTTGGTTAATATCAACAAAACAAATGCAGTAAGGGGCATTCCAAAAATTGTAAAGCCAGAGCAAGTTGTGTGTGGCCCATGTCAACATGGAAAGCAAACTAGAACTTGCTTCAAGACTAAGAAGTTCTCAACATCAAAACCTTTGGAGACCATACATGCAGATTTATGTGGACAACCAGAACACCAACTCTACAAGGCGAAAGGTACTTTGCGCTATTTGTGGATGACTATACTAGAATGATGTTTGTATTCTTTATAAAATTCAAATCCGAAGCATTTGAATGTTTTAAGAATTTCAAAGCCCTTGTAGAAAATGAAAAAGAATAAAAAATTAAATGTCTTAGAACAGATTGAGGAGGAGAATTCACTTCAAAGGAATTCGATGATTTCTGCAAAGTGCATGGAATCAAGAGAGAGCTCTTTGTTGCTTGAACTCCTAAACAAAATGGAGTTGTAGAAAGAAGAAACATAACTGTACAAGAAATGGCAAGAACAATGTTACTAGTAGTTGATTTGCATGCTAAATTTTGGAGAGAAGCAGCCTGGACAATAGTATATACCCTAAATAGAACTCAACAAAGACCAAATAATGGCAGAACTCTGTATGAATTATGGAAAGGAAGACCTGCTTTGGTAAAATAATTCAAAATTTCTGGAAGTAAATGCTTTATGAAGATCAATCATGACTCACCAAGCAAGTTTGATTCTCGTGTTGATGAAGGAATTTTTCTTGGATATTCTACAAGGAGCAAAGCATACAAATGCTACAATAATCGACTACGAAGATAGTAGAAAGTATTGGTGTGAAAATTGACGAGGCATTCCCAAAAACAGAAATTGAAGTCTATGAAGAAGATTCTATTCTTGAAGATTTTGAAGAAGATACAACAAAGGAAGAAAAGGATCAAGAAAATCAAAAGGAACCATCTCAAACTCCATCAAAAGTAAAATTTGTTCAAAAACACCATCTGAAAGAACAAATTATTGGGAATACAGATGATGGAATACAAACCTGAAGAAGGATGACAAATACACCAAGAAAAGATAATGTTGCCTTACTATCCATGATAGAACCAGAAAACTTTGCTCAAGCTAGTAAGGATCCTCATTGGGTAAATGCTATGGAAGAAGAAATGTTTCAAATTGAAAAAAATGAAACATGGGAACTTGTACCTCGTCCAAAAGATAAAAATATTATTGGAACCAAGTGAGTGTTCAAAAACAACATGAATGAAGATGGACAGATTATTAGAAATAAGGCAAGGCTTGTTTGTAAAGGATACTTGCAAATTGATGGAATTGACTTTGAAGAAACTTTTGCCCCAGTAGCTCGATTGGAAGCTATAAGGATGTTTTTGGCATTTTCTTGTTCAAAAGGATTCAAAGTCTATCAAATGGATGTGAAATCAACGTTCTTGAATGGTGACCTAAAGGAAGAAGTCTACATGGAGCAACCGGAAGGGTTTGATCTAGCAGAAGCAAAAGACTTCGTATGTAAGTTAAAAAAGGCGTTGTATGGATTGAAACAAGCTCCTAGAGCTTGGTATGCAAGATTGGATCATTATCTAAAACAACAAGGCTTCAAAAAGGGAGTGGCGAGAAGTAATCTCTACATGAAAATAAACAAGGATAAATTACTAGTTACCCTTGTATATGTTGATGATTTGATTTTTGCCAGCAACAATGATGAAGTAAGTCATGAATTTGCTCAAAACGTGTCAAGGAATTTGAAATGTCTAGGATTGATGAGCTATCTTACTACCTTAGGCTTCAAGTAACTCAAACTAAAGCTGATATCTTCATATCCCAAGCAAAATATCTTAAAGACATGGTTAAGAAATATGGGATGGAAGATTGTGCTCCTATGAGCACACCGATGACTACAGATTGCAAATTAAGCAAAGATGATGAATCCCCTTTCGTAGATGCAACTCTTTACAAATCAATAACTGGAGCTCTCCTATACTTAACTACGTCAAGACCCAATATTATGCAATTAGTGGGAATGGTGGCAAGATTTCAATCAGCTCCTAAGCAACCCCATTTGTTGGCTGTGATGAGAATTCTCAGATACTTGAAAGGTACTCTGGATTTTGGTCTATGGTATCCCAAACGCACAACTCTTACCGTGACAACTTACACCGATGTTGATTGGGCTAGAAGCGTAGATGATAAAAAAAGTACCAACAAAAATGCATTCTTCATGGGAGATTGTCTAGTATCTTGGCTCAACAAAAAAATCTTCTATATCTCTCTCCACAACTGAAGCTGAATATATAGCTGTTGCAGATTGTTTTACACGAATATGATGGATGAAGGAAGCATTGAAAGATGTCAACATAGAGACTAATCAAGCAATCATCATCTATTGTGACAACACCAATGCCATCAGTGTTTCAAAGAATCTGGTAATGCACTCAAAGACTAAACATATTCCAATTAAATACCACTTTCTCTGTGAACAAGTTGCTGAACAGAATATCAAGTTGGAATATGTCAATACAAAGAAGCAAATTGCAGATATCTTTACAAAACCCCGTACCACGAGAATCATTTGAATATCTTCGCCAAAAGATGGGGGTTATTGCTCTTGCATCACATTAAGAGAACACATCGACAAGGGAAGAAGCACCATGACAGGGGGAGCAGCATGACAAGAAGCAACTTGATAGGGGGAGTACTTGGGCACCCCATTTGCCATTGATGTCAAAAGGGTAGAGAATGTTGGAAGAAAGAAAATTTCCATCAATGACAAAGGGGGAGATTGTTGGTCAATAATTGTCATTGATGAAAATATAAGCACTTTTGATGGATGTTGCACTATTGGAGGACTATATTTGATGACATGGATGCCTATACTTGATGAGGACATTTGAAGGACTTGATGACATAGATGACATGGATAATCATGGATAATTGTTGGAGGGCACTCTTATTTCAAGAACAGTCACAAAGAAAATTATTTTTTGTCACCTTGGAGGCATCCTATCACAATGGCTCCCTCACCATCTTGTAGAGGACTCTTTCCTCTTTCCAACGAGCCCTCACTCAGCTCCTAACTCCAAATACTCTAAGAGAAATCAATTTTTGAAGGTCACATAACCTATTTTTGCAGTCTAGCTGACCTATACTCTGTCTCTCAAGTCGGCTTCCCTCCATAGGTCATGTCCCTTCATTTCTAAGTCAAATCCATATAAATAAGAACCCGGTCTTCATTTCAACACTATCCAATTCATTCATCCTATTACAGAAAGATGCATACAGTTCACAACTTGTGAACTTGAAGGCACAAAAGATAGGAGAGTTAGGAGCTGAAGAAAGCCTTTTGATTGGGTTAGAAAAAGGACGGATCATTTGACCTCTGAAGCAGCTACAAGGCTTCGAACACCAGAGGCAACTAGAAGGATTAAGCTTCAGGCACCCAAACTTAACTTGGACACCACAGGCAGCTGTAAGACTAAGCTACTTGCAACCAAACTTAACTCAGACACCATTGGGCAGCCACAGTAACTTCGGACCTGTGATAAAAAAAGAAGACAAGTAAACTGTTTGCTGGAAGACTGTGGGGCAGCATTTGATAAGTCACAACACAGACTCCTCCACAAAACCTCAGACTCCACCATATAAGCTTGAATTCTTACACAGTCTCTTGGATAAGGCACAAGACCTTGACATCACCACAGGTAGCCATAGTAAGGTTTGGTCTCTTTTGAATTGATCACAGTTTTTTTGGAAAGAGGCTCAGATTTCTTGCAGGCAGCTACAAACTCGAACCTAGCCACCATCATATCCTTGGACCTGTGATCAGAATGGTCAACACAAAACCTTAGACCTTGTACTCAACACTCGGACCTTGTTATAGACTTGGAGTTAAGACCAGGTGCAAAAATTACAGTGGTTTGATTGGACCTCGGTGGAGCTTGGGTATTGCAGTCCCAGTGGAGCTTTGACCTGTGGAGCATATACACATTTAGGCCTCTACCTGTTGCAGCCTCAGACCTGTGTGATGAATGTGAAGATTTGGATGTTGAGACAATGATGAACTTGAAGGCATAACTTTGAACAGAAGTAAAAATCAGTGAGAAGTGAAGCATTAAGTGTTTTTGGAGCTATTGGACATGTGAAACATTGAACAATGCAGAATATTGTGAAGATTTTCAAGTAAGTAAATTATTCATTTTTATTAAGAAGACTGAAGGGTTGGTGCCCTAGGGGATGGAGCCTTTAAAGATCAGGTTGGAGCCTTGAGAAGAAAAGGGTTGGAGCCCTAGAAGTTGAAGCCTCACAAAAGTCCAAGTTGGTGCTTGGCAACAGGTTGGAGCCTGGAAGATTGAAGGGTTGGTGCCCTCAAACATCATTGTACTCAAATTTTTGTAAAAAAGGATTGGTGTCCTCACTTGCTTTTAATAAAATCCTTATTATTTATCTTTCTGATTATAATTGTGAAAAATCTTGACTGGTAAACATAACAATTGAAAAGAAATACTGATTCATCCCCCTCTTAGTATTTCCAACTCTTCTCACTGAACTGGGAAATTGTACTTGTGCCTAAGCTGAAACAAAAGCTTGAAGTGAATTTCCTCACATTTGTATCTCTGGCTTAGTCATAATCTACAAAACCATGTAACAGTAATTCACTTTTTCATAATTATTTCCAAGTTGGTGCTTGGCAACAGGTTGGAGCCTGGAAGATTGAAGGGTTGGTGCCCTCAAACATCATTGTACTCAAATTTTTGTAAAAGAGGATTGGTGTCCTCACTTGCTTTTAATAAAATCCTTATTATTTATCTTTCTGATTATAATTGTGAAAAATCTTGACTGGTAAACATAACAATTGAAAAGAAATACTGATTCATCCCCCTCTTAGTATTTCCAACTCTTCTCACTGAACTGGGAAATTGTACTTGTGCCTAAGCTGAAACAAAAGCTTGAAGTGAATTTCCTCACATTTGTATCTCTGGCTTAGTCATAATCTACAAAACCATGTAACAGTAATTCACTTTTTCATGCATACCTCGTGCCATAATGAACTATGCCCTGTAAGTATTAGAAGATATGCTTGGCAGCTTTCCAAGGAATTTGCTGAGGTTCAACAATGAACTGGCTCAAAGTATTCATTGCAAAACATACATCAGACTTGATACTCAAAGAATACATTAAGGAGCGGTTACCACAAAGTCTGGCAGGCCTTGGAGAGGGAAACCCTACAAGACAAGAGCTAGACAAAGTGCTTACAATGGGATAGAAGCCCAATGTTATCTCAGCCAAAACCCCTGCTATTTACAGCCTTCCACTGATGGGAGGAGTTTTGGTAGAAGGGAGATCACTTAAAATAGATATGCTAGGTATAAGGCAGAAAGTGATGAGGCTAGAGCTCATTCAAGAGAGCGACTCAATAATGGTTCAAGGCTTCATAGAAGCAAAAAGACTCTCAAAGAAAAGCCCTAGAAAAGAAGGCTAAAGACCTAGGGTTTTGAGATTTTTTTATAGTAATAGTTATTTGCAAAGTCAAAGGCTGGGAGGAAAGGCTTCTTCTTTGTTAGAAAATCAAAAGGCCATAATCTTTTGACTTCATTTGCCTGCAATCCTTTTCATGGAGATCATAATTGAGTGAAAATAAAGCTAGATATACTTGAGGAGGTCAAAAACAACATAATGAAAGAAGAAACAGATATAATACTTATCTTTTTGTGAACAACAATGGCTCCCTCTTGATCTAGAATTGATCTAGACATTATTGAAATATATCTTGTCCTAGGACATGACCAAAAATCTAGACACGCTTTCTTATTAGATTATACTAGGTTCACAAGCCATAGAAATCAAAGACCTCAATGAACAAGGAGGGACATAATCTTAAGGTTACAACTAAAATCAACAATGATCCTTTAAGGGGTTTTTCACAAAACCTAAAGTCAAAGGCCTAGATAGAATTAAGGGATATGAAACATGAGCAATCCCTAGGACTTCTAGTCTTTTCTTATTCAATAGTACAAATCTTTGACATCAGAATTGTTTCCTTTGGCTTTGTTTGATGGTTCTTCAGTCTTAGCAACAATAGCATGATCTCTCTCTTTTCTGTTATCATTTGATGTTTCAGGGCATTGGTTTCTGTAGTGCCCAAATTTGTGACATTGAAAACATTGAATTTTTGATAGATCAATCTTCTCGTGATGATTTCTTTTTGAGCCTTTGTCAGATTTCTTATTTCCTCCTTTCTTCTTGAAATGAACTGAATAGGCATTTGAGATATCATTTTCTTCTTGATTTCCTCCTATTAGCGCAAGTCAAGCTTCTCCTTGAGTACATGCAGACCATAGTTCTTCAAATGATGAAGCTTCTTTCCAACTATTGATACTAGCTGCAAAGTCATTCCATGATTTGGGTAATCCTAGAATGGCTGATATTACAAGTTCCTTATTAGGGATAATTTCATCAATTGTTTGGAGTTTATCTCTTAAATGATAGATTCCCACAATATATGAAGATATAGTATCATCCTTTGTCATTTTGATAGTTCGAAGCTCATTCTTTAAGCTTGCAACTTGGCCAATATTTTTGATTGTGAATACTTTGGAGAGAGCTTCATACATTCTTTGAGGTATCTTGAGTGGATATGTAGGGAATCGGATTGTTCCTGGCGGAATCCACCATTAGGCTCATGGCTAAAATATCTTGCTCCTTGAATTTTTCTTTTCCAGCATCATGAGTAAGTTCTTTAACTTTACCTTGCATAATGTCCAAGACTTTGTTCCTAGCAAGGATAAGGTCCATCCTTGTCTTCCAAGCTCTAAAATTTGAAGCTCCTTGAAGCTTATTTTCTGATATCATTGATGATGCCATTGGTCAACTTGTTAATGTCATTCTTGTAGAGGCCTAGATTTCTTGTAGACTTGAATATGTCTCTTTGCCTTTTGATAATAGTCCCAGGCTAAGTTGCACGAAACGGGGAAACGCAGAAGCGAAACGAAACGGGGAAGCGAAACGAAACGCGACCTCCCCAAATTTTGGAAACGGGGAAACGCGAATATATATATATTAAAAACATTTAAA